>BMAW01098183.1:39339-57328 GCA_019974015.1 Nephila pilipes | reverse complement strand
ATTTTCATGACGAAACACATACTGTGAAGTAACAGACCACAGGTCAATAAATTACAAAGCAGGGGGAGGGGTATGGGCGTGGAGACCGATTAAATCTTAATGGTGCCCGAAAGTATTATTGACTGGTAACAGGCAAAAAGTAAGAACAAAATAATAAATAATTTTGAAGATGTGTACATAAAAGCTATCAAATAATAAAAAGATAATACATAGAAAACTCAAAATGTTTGAATAGAATTTTGCTTATATTTGCGGCGTTTTCAATTATATACAACTTTTTCATTTTCCTTATCAAATAGAAAAATTAAAAAGATTATTTTAATTTTACACACCATGTTTTTCACCAAATTAAATATTTAAACAAAACTAACAGAAATCCAGATCAAGAAAATACCTGCCTGAAACAAGTTCTCCAAAGAAAATACACTATATTACAAGGGCATGGATCATTATGCAGAGTGATCGTCTTGAAACCTGTACCTGCAGCATGGTTTCTTCTGTTCTATTCCTTTCAAAATCGTGACAAAATGAAGAAGAATCAACTCACCTGGTAACTTCCTGGAAGAATTTGATTGCTGGGAGGCAAATCAGCCTCGTCATCAGGCATCAGAAGGAAATTGGAGACGCCCTCACCTCATCATCATTCAGTGTACCTGCCTGAGGCAGATCTCCCAGACTACACACCATCAAGTCATATCTGAAAATGATATCTGAATCAAAATCGTTTGGGTTGCTTCCGCAAGAATCACTTCCGAAAGGCGATGGTGGTCTCTCGTCAGAAGGAGCCTTGACAGAAAATTTACGACTCTCGAAAATAATCATCATTTACATTTTATTAAATTTTGTTGAGTATGTATTGTACTGATAGTAGGACTGTTTAACACTCCTGTAGAGTTATATAAAAAGTACGCCATTAGATATTGAAACAGACTCTTGTCTTTTTGAAAAGTGATGATCACGTAGAGTGTCAACTCAGAGTTTAACATACTTGCTTGTTAAGAAATCCTTATTTAATATGTACAACCAATCCCTGTTATTTCATCAGCAATACGTAACTTCTCTGTGACCTTGAAGCACATACTGTAAAGTAACAGACCACAGGTCAATAAAATTACAAACGGGGGGGAGGGGGTATGAGCGTGGTCAATTAAATCTTAAATGGTGCTTGAAAGTATTATTGACTGGTAACAGGTAAGAAAATGAGATAAAGTATCAAATAATTTTGAATAATACACATTGCTTATATTTAGGCGTATTTCAATTATATAGAGCATTTTCATATCAAATAGAAAAAAAAATTAAAGAGTATTTTAATTTTACTGTTTTCATTAAATATTTAAACTCAAAACTAAGAAAGCGAATCAAGAAAATACAAAGGTGGTTCAAAAAATACTTGTATTTGAAGACGGATGGATCATTAAAGCAAGTTGTTGTTACCTTTGGGTTCTACAATCTGTTAAAAGGAGCCGAAACAAAGAAGACATTGATTCATAAGTTAGTTTTGATTTGGTAGTCATTTGCAGCCAAATCAAATTTGGATTGCTGCCGCATTGAATTGTCACCACCGGTGAGACCTGGATTCATCGTTATGTTCCAGAAATGAAGCAAAGATCAAATCGTTGGGTTGCTTCCGATGAATCCTTTCCAAAATAGGCGAAGATGGTCTCGTCAGAAGGAAAAGTTATGACGAAACATTTACGACTCTCGAAAATAATCATTTACATTTTATTGGAAAATTTTGTTGAGTATGTATTGTACTGATAGTAGGACTGTTTAACACTCCTGTAGAGTTATATAAAAGTAATACATTTAGATATTGAAACAGACCTTGTCTTTTTGAAAAAGTGATGATCACACGTAGAGTGTTAATCAACTCAAGTTTTTAACAACTCTTCGTGTTAAGAAATCCAGCTAAATTTAATATGTACAACCAATCCCTGTTATTTCATCCCAGTATATTATGACAGTCTTTAATTTGATGTAGTACAGGAAATAACACTGGTAAAAAAGGAGTTTTTAGAACATGGGTTTTCTTTCAAACCTTCAATAAAAATTAAAATTAAAAATTTATTTTTCATCAATTTTTTTTACAAAGTAATTAACAAAAGCGAGTTTAAGCGATGACCCCTTCACCTTGGCGATGAATTTGGCGACCGTTTAGCGACTTGGCAAGAAACTTAGCGTAAAATATAATTCTTTAAATAATTAGTTTGAATCAATTAATTTTTATTAATTATAAGTAAATTATTGTATTATCCAAAATAATCGTGTATGGAAAATTTCAGCTCAATTGAGCTCTTTAAAGTATGAGACAAAAGCTTTTAAAGTTTTGACCCAGACAATGTTACAATGCGAGTTAAAGAAAACTCATGAAAAAGAAGTCATTATTTATTTCCGATTCTGTTACTCTTTCCGTTCAAAGTAAATATATATTTATTTATGGGACCCAACAATCTCATGTGACGTAATGTGGAGGCTAAAAGACTGAGGTAATCTCAAACATCATAGTACTTTGTATCAAAATTACGAGGTCAGTTGCTAGTGAGAATGTGAATGTGGACTTACGGTGCAAGATCGAAATCTAGCTAAGCTGCACTAAACATGTGTTGATAAGACCAAATTTTTCAAAAAACTAAATGAAGATAAAATGATTAATAAAAAAAAACAGACCGATAATAGGCAATGTAAAATTAAAGAGTTAGAAACTTAAATATGGCTTAAAAATATTTTTATATATAAATAAAAATGTTTTCCCAGGCCAGATCAGACTAAGTTTGAAACAGGAACATTAAAAATAACGGAGCGATGATGAGGATGAAACATCGGACAGTAAATCAGGATAGGATGAATAGTATAAGGAACACAAAGGACGCTCGAGGAATGACACTCGGGAGCACTCTCGCCAAACAATAGGTGCTTATGCATAAAGGGAATGTGTCCAATGCGAAAGCGAGTGAATATGAAATCTATATCACGCACTGGGATGACTATGCTCCAATTATGAGCTACGCGTTGTTGCTCAAAACGATGCTCATTGGACTGCTTTTATTAATGCCGATTAATAAAAACAATACAATTGTTTTTATTAACGTCTGCACTGGGAAGCAATCAACACAAGGGATGTTGGCAACATACCTCGTAATTTTGAACATCGGTCAAGGATGGAATTGGTTTTATTAATGTCTCACTAGAAGCAACGCGAGGGTTATCGGCGATGGATCTCGTTATTTCAAACCTCGGTTAAGTGACGAGGACGACAACTGAATGAGTGAGTGAATGTAAAGGTTGTTAGCGCAAGAGCTAGATGTGGCTATGCAGCGCCAAACAAGATGGAACTGCAGTCTGGGCGTGAAAAAATTGAAGAAAAGACAAAAAATGTTTGACAAGAATGAAGGTCGAAAATAGCGAAGGATTGCTAGGGTATCCCGGAGGTGTGTCACCCATGTTTAACAAAGACAGTAAACCCCGTAGGAAAGAATAAGATCACTAAGGTGCCTCGGGGTCATGATGCTCGTACCTACCTAAAGAAGGCAATCTCCTGAGGAACCCGATATAATTCCTAGGGGCAGGGAGCCCAGCTATACCTCCCAGACGCTGGATACCCATTTCTGAAGCCTTTTACGACATGAATGAGCTACAGTGGGACCATTCTGACACATTCGATCACCACACATGTTGGGTCTTGAGTGAAATCAGAACTCAAGCTAGGACCACGAGTTCGATGTCATAACCACTCGCTACCACGGCTGCACCCTTTGTGATTTGCTCTAAAACATTTTATCTCTCCGAAAGTTATAGGAATAATGGTGAACTAAAAAATTATATTTTGGAGGCATGCGCCTTTTTTTTATTCAATACAAAATTTAAAAATTCTTTAAGAAGAAACAATGAAGTATAATGAATCGAGTTTTAATAATGTGTGTCGAACATACCAGTGAATAATGTCTTTTTCTTTTTTCGACTCCCTTTGATAACTTATTATCTATGACTTACAAGATCATTTTTCTTCGATAAAAATATTAAACTGAAACAAAAATCAACTCAACCACAGGGTTCATTCAAGAAACATCATTATACATTTTTCAAAAAACACGCTCTATCGGAGATGCGATACATCATTTTGTATCCCAACTTCTGCATTTGATTTATTCGTTGTACCGTAAACAACGGAATGACCCGAAAAACAATGAAAAATTTATGGGAAGGAAGTCAAAAGGATATTTGTCTAGAAAGAGATATCAAAGTTCCTTATTTCTTCTTTTGTAAGAAAATTTCCATTTGATTTATTTCTTTCTATGGATGTTGAGCAATTTTTTTATGACGAAGCAAATTGTTTTTCGCTTATTTTATTCACGAAAATAAAAATAAAATGTTGTTTCAAAGAAAAAGTTAAAAAATAAGACATTTAATAAATTTATAACTTAAAAACATTAAAAGGACAATTGTGACATCTCTTAAATTCGAATGACGAGGATGACACCAAAGCTGGTACTTAATTTTCATAATATTCCCTCAATTTCATTAGAAGACGCTGAAGCCCAATTGAATATATTATGCATCAAGCCTTATAAATCGGTAATGAATGAGTGGATGAAAGTAGATGTTTTATGGCGCAAGAGCCAAATCTGGCTATGTTTTGCCAAGCAATGTGTACCTATGATCCAGATGTTGATACGAAAATTGGAAAAAAAGAGGAAAATTGGTGAAAAAGATAACATTTGGTAGACAAGAAGGAGAGTCGAAAACAGAGAAGGATCGCTGGAGAATCTCGGGGGTGCGTCACCCATGTTTACCAATGACAGTGAGTGAGTGAATATAAATGGTATTGGTGCAAGAGCCAGATGTGTCTATACTGAGCCAAACAAGATTCAATTGTGGTCTAGACGTGAAAAAATCAAAAAAAGATAAATTGGTTAACAAGGAGAGTCAAATATAGAGAAGGATCACAAGGGTAACCCGAAGGGTGCGTCATCCGCGTTTACCAAAGACAGTAAACCCAGTGAGAAAGAAAATGATCATTAGGGTATCTCAGGATCATGACGCCCATATTTACCTGAAGAAGGTAAGCCCCTGAGGAATTATTATTCGACGGAATCTAATCTATGACCTTCCGGCAATCATTCTATCGACAAGGTACACGCGTATTAGTATTTCGGGACTAAAAGATGAACTGAACTTTTATAAAATTTAGCTATAGCTGTTTTTCTGGCTATATATTTGGCTATTTTAATAAAATATGGTTATCTCTAAAATAAATAGTCTGAAAAACTATAATCTTGATTTAGCCTTAATAAACAACGCAGTGAGGAATTATGGTCGATTGGTTGGTTATGTTGGCTCAAAGCCCGTGATTGGCTTAGCTGAGTAAAGTATTCGTTCATTTCTAATAGGCAAGTGAATTATGTAAATAATTGTTATAAATGTTCGTTCATAATTAAGACTTAAGATGACGGAAGAAGAAAAAGATTAAGTATTGATTGATAATCAGGAGACAGTCAAAAATATAGAAGACCGCTATGGCTTGTTGGGGGTGCATCATCCGTTGCTTATTACATGCAGTAAACTCCATGGGAGAGAAAAGAACAACTCATGTGGTTTCGAGGTCATAAATCCCCTATTTTACTATTAAAAAAAAGATAAGCCTTTAAAGAGAGGTAGAATTTATTGAAATAGTTCCAACTCTGAATGTGTCTAACACTGAAAATTACTTTAATTCATACCATAAAAAAATTGTTTATCATTTTCATCTCTAAAAACTGCAACTCACAATAATGAATTCATTTGCTCACAGCCAAATTTGAAAGCTCTAGTGTAACATTAATCTTACTATCCTGAATTAAAATAATCAATAGTAATATAGCGATTGGTTTCGCTCGAAATGTCATCGAGCTTTAGAGTTCCATCAGAGCTATTGGAGACGAATCTCGTGATTTTGAGCCTAGGTCTATTGAAGAAAATGACGTCCAAACTGGTCGCGTTATCCATCAAACTTACATTTTATTCCACCTGAATGTGATTGTTTATTATCGTAGCACTAAGAAGCAACACGAGGTTTATTGGTGATGGATCTCGTAATTTTGAATTTTGATTTAGTAACGAGGACGACACTTGAGCTGGCAACTCCATCTCCAAACTTCCACACCACGCCAATGGAAGTACTTGGGGTTCCGACTAAATTTAACGTGCCTCACAACATAGTGGGTCATTGGTGGCATCAGGAAACGAACCCACGGCACGATGAAAACAACGCCGGCCGCGAGCTCGTGATCTGTCAAGGCTCACAGTCCTCCCGTTGTCGTGGTATGGAAGTTAGGAGGGGGGTGCCAGCTCAGGTATCGTCCTCGTCACTTGGCCAAGGTTCAAAATTACGCGGCCCGTCGCCAATAGCCCTCGTGTTGCTTCGAGTGTGACGTTAATAAAACCAACAACATGATTTATTTTTATCAAACGTTGAGCTAGATATTTTCTTAAGTTAGTCATGCCGACGTTATTCAGTTATTTAAAGAGAAATTTATGGTTTATTGGATTTTGAAGTTCACATTATATTTTTGAAACACATAATACTGAGTTTATTAACGTCGCATTAGAAGCAACACGACGGTTATTGGCAAAGGACCTCGTAATTTTGAACCACGGTCAAGTGACGAGAACGACACCTGAGCTGGCACCCCCTCTCCAAACATCCACACCACGCCAACGGGAGGACTTTGGGCCCCGAACAGATTTAACGTGCATCAGCCCCGGGTACACACGGCGGGTCTTTAGCGGCCAGGGATCGAACCAGCGACTGAACGAAAACCGCCGGCTACTACCCATTGTGAGATTCGTCCTCAAGATATCATAATGTAGAGCTGATTTGACATTAATATAAAATGTGGCAGGATTGTTTTCAATAAAACAAAAAAAGAAAAGAAAATCTTTGTGAAACACTTATGTTTTTAGCTACAATAGTGTATAGAAAATGTTAATTTAAAAGTCATTTTCATAAACTTTTTATTTTTTATTTTTCAAATTTTGCCCATATTTTGTTAAAATCTAGTCAAAATTGACATTTACGCTAAAGTTCATGTAACAAGTTCTGATTATTATATTTCACTTTTTGCTTCAACAATATATTTAATATACATATATCTGTGTCATCTCAAACTGTCTGAATTATACCAAAACATATAAACAGAACATGATTTTACAAAAAAAAAAAAAAAATCACTTTTTTAAATAAAAATAAATAGTTACATATATACTTAAAACCTATGTTTGAGGTTCACAACATACTTATAGATGTACAGAACATTGTGGTAAAATTTCATTAGAATATATGAAATGCTTTTTAAGAAACGAGATTTTCCGTCATAAAAAAAAAAAAAAATTAAAATCGCAATTTTCCAGAAAATGCAAATCTATAAATGAAAATTAAGTGAAGAAAAAGTTGCCAGATACACCTACAAAATAAATAAATAAAACTAAACTCTATATTTAAAAGGCAATATATGTGCATTCACTTCGTTTAAAAATGAAGAAACAGCTGTTTAAATGCATTGTTTACATTTCAATGACATAAGTTTCGGTCTTGAAAAATTCCACTTCCGGTTTCTTCATATTGAACTTCCAATTTAAAATCTGAGCTATAACTTAGTTTCTAGCTACCTTAGAAACAAATGCAAACCATTTTTGAAATCGTAAATATGTGGACTTTTAAAGAAACCTTCGAAAATTTTCAAGAAAACAGTGGTTTTGGGGTTGGCACATAACTGAAATAACACTCCGGGAAAAAATTACGAATTCAAATTAATTTCAAGTTTCCTAAAAAGCAAAGAGGTCTGAAAAAAAATTGTTCCTATTAATTTTAGTAATAAAATTTTTTTATTATTTTTTTTTTATGCCAAGAGACACACTGACGCCCGAAACACGTCCCTTTGTTTCAAGAAAAACTTTGCAAACCTTTCTCATTCCGAAACTATTGAGTCAGTTGGCGGCGGTTTGTGTTTGAAGTTTATCAAGAGCGGCATCTTTTTTTGGGATGTGCGTCTTTTGCATAGATTTTTTTTTTTTTTTTTTGAAGTCGGTATGTCAAAAGTATGTGCATTTCTTAAAATTTATTCATTTAATCCTATTTTTAAAACTAATGAATGATTTAAAAATTAGCATGAAGTTGGAAAACACAATATTCTAATTTTATTTCTTTATAACTAATTTGCTACAAGCCATCCCATCTTCAATTCATCCTTAAAATCGAATTCTCAATGAATGTCAATCCAGAACATGCTTTGGCGAGAAGAATTAACGTCACCCTAAAGCTTTACAATAAACTATTGGCCATGGTTGGCTATCTCGAATTCATACCGGGATAGAGGACTGTTTATCGTACATTTGCAATACGGTAGGTCTTCAAATGTTTAAGACTCTCACTTAACATTAAATATAAAGCCCATTTTCAACCTCCTACATTTCAGAAACTTACGAACAGAATTTCATGAAATTTGAAATTATAGCTAATTTTAAAATGCTAAATCAGGTGCGTGAAAAACTAATATTCGATAATGAGAATAACATCGGTGAAAAACGAGGTTTTCTTTCAAACTACAAACTGTGCGTAACATGATTTTTTTTTTTATAATGAAAATTAAAATTTATTTTACAATAATTTTTTTTTTCAAAATAATTAACAAAATAGAATTTAAACAATGACCCCTTCACCTTGGCGAAGAATTAGGCGACCATTTGGCTATAAACTTAGCTTTGGCTTCAAATTTAATTCTTTAAATAATTAGTTTTAATCAATTAATTTTTATTAATTATAATTAAATTATCGTACATGTACTTTGGATGTACTTTCATCCAAAACAATAGTGCATAGAAAATTTCAGCTCTCTTTAAAATGTGAGAAAAAAAACCTTTAAAGTTTGACCCAGACAAAGTTACAATGTGAGTTAAAGAAACCCATTGATTATGTTTTAAAAGTTTATTGTGTCAGTTTAATTCATGCGTAGTCCGCATGACGTAGTTCGATTTCAGTCACTCACAAAGATACCTATTTAGTTTAGGTGCGATATTTAGTTCAGTTTTTATTAATGTCATACTAGAAGCAACACGACGGCTATTGGCGACGGACCTTGTATTTTGAATTTCGGTCAAGTGACGAGGACGACATCTGAACTGGCTCCTCCTCTCCTAACTTCCACACCACGCCACCGGAAGGACTTTGGGATCCGAGAGATTTAACGTGCATCAGCCCCGGCTACACGGCTAGTCTTTGGCAGCCAAGGATCGCGCCCGCGACTGAACGAAAACCGCCGGTCGCGATTCCAAAACCATGACCACTAGGCTACTGCGGCTTCAGTTTAGGTGCGATGAAAATTGGGGAAATTATTAAAGATAACTTTTTTTTTTCTGGTGACGGTACCTTATCGTGGTTAAATACTTGAACTGGTATCTCAGTCTCTTAACTTCTCCGCTGAACCATGCTAGGATATAGATGTTTAGTTTAATTTATTGTTCGGAAAGCCTATTCATTAATCCTCACGACTATTTTTGATAGAATCAGTACTCAAAACTTACGACTCTGCTCAACTATCCCAAGCACAAAACTTGTGACCTCAGCCATTGAACTTCCGTAATTTCTTACAAGTGATAGATAACTTTATTTTCAGCTACATCTCTGTTTGATCCCCAACAGATTTAACGTGTAACAGCATCCCAAAACTACGAATTATTGAAGGAATCATAACACAAACCTAAGAACCGGCCACGAACCCGTGATCATGACCAACTGTGGTCGCTGCCAATATTGTGAATGACGATATTTAGAGGATTCGAATTTTCAGCCCTCTACCTATCGGTCTCCAGATATTTTTTTAACTGAATTGCCACTATTTAATTAACTTCGCACTAAAACTGTATAATGGGCCACTGGCGATAGAACTTATGTTTCAAATCGAGGTCAAATTATGCAGATGAAAGTTTGAGATGATACTTCATACTCTAAGTTTTCACGTCTCGAAGGAAAAAGCTTTGGAACCCGTTGAATTTAGAATGTAACAGTATTCATTATGCAAACAATAATCTTTGGAAGACTCAAACACATAACCTCGAGTAACAGTAAAAATTAACAGCGGAAGAGCTAGATATGGCTGTGCTGTGCAAAAACAAGGTTTAGTTTAGTTTAGTTTTTATTAACATCGCACTAGAAGCAACACGAGGGCTATTGGCGACGGACCTCGTAATTTTGAACCACGGTCAAGTGACGAGGACGACACCTGAGCTGGCACCCCCCTCTCCTAACATCCACACCACGCCAACGGGAGGACTTTGCGCCCCGAACAGATTTAACGTGCATCAGCCCCGGCTACACGGCGGGTCTTTGGTGGCCACTGATCGAACCCGCGACTGAACGAAAACCGCTGGCCGCTAGTCCGAGACCTTGACTACTAGGCTACCGCGGCCCTCATAATTGGCAATAGAACTGGAGAGTCGTCGACCAATTTCCTCATCGCACAACTTAAAAACTTAAGAACGCTGTTCGATTAGTGTGTGACAATCTGCATTGCTCCAAGAGATGGTTTTAAGTTGAATCGGGAGTAGAACTCGTGACTCGAATTTCCTAATTCACGAAGCTCGCTACCATTGACTGCTCGGTTTCCACGGCCCCAATAACTTGAGACCAACCAATTCAATTAAATGATTGCTTATTAATGTCCCGTTTAGAAGCAATACAAGGGCTATTGTCGATGTATTTCGTAACTTTGAGCCTTGATCAAGATACGTAGACTGTATCCAAACTGGTGCCCTATTCTCAAAACCTGTACTCAATCCCAACATGAAGACATTGAGCCTCATTACATGTAACGTGTCTCGGTGTCACAACGTGACGTGTCTTTAAGATAATAACTCTTATTTCGTGTTAATTAAACAGAACCAAATTAAAGCGAAATGATATCGAATAAAGAAAAATGGTTGCTCGACAGCTGACCATTAAAGGTTTTCTTCTGAAAGGAAGTTGCTTTCGGAAATTGAAGAGATACGAATACAGGAAAATAAACATCCTGTCTTATCTCTTTATTTTATTAATTTATTCAAGAATTTCCTAGAGAAATTTTTGTCAAAGGATTAAGGGGGGAAAATGTCGAAAATTAAATTTCTGAAATTGTTACAAAAATCAGCTTGTTCTTTTTTTTTTTTTTTTTCATTATTATCAATTTTCTCTTTTCCTGCTGGTAAAGAGTATATGAAAAAACTTTATACAGATTATTTTTTTAAATGCATGTAATTATTTCTGACTTCCTTTATTAAGTTTTCTTGTTGTAGGACTTGGAATAACGTAAAAAAAATTTCAACTAATATTTTTATATGTTATTCCGAGTTTAATTTTTTTTCTTCTTTTATTTCCTAACTTTCATGTTAACAAGGAAAATTTAAGCGATTCTTGAATTAATTTTTTTTTTTTTTAAATTTTCACAAAAATGATTGTTTCTAACTTTAAAACCGTCGTAATTTACTTTTAGTAAAAGATAACATGATAAACAGAAACAATTCCTCCTTAGTTCTTCCCACCTTATTTACTTCGTACTTAAGCTTATATTGAAAATTCGAAGAATATTTTCATATAACGAAATAAAAAAAAAAATTAAGACATAAAAAAAATAAATAATAAAAATAATTAGAATGGAATAATCCTAAAGTACAAAAAAATTCCACATTGTTTATGAATACATTTTAAAAAGAGAGGTTAGCTCGCTCTAAAATGTATTTCATATATTAAATTCATTTCATTCTGTTTCTTATATTTCAACACAATTTCTTATAATACAATGCTATTTTTATAGCTCATTATTTTTTATAACTCAATATTAGTTTTTCGTCACCGTCTTCTTTTAGAGAAAATAGAAATTTAAAAATTCAGTTGTTTCTTTAATTATAAAGTCGATATGTGTTTTCTTATTATTTCAATGTCCTTGTATTATTTGTGTGTATTTTGATACCCATTGCAATATTTCAGTGATTATAGAGACGCGTTACCATAATATTCTTATGGACGCGTGCACACATCACACACACACACATTATATATATATATATATATAATGAAAAAAATGGGAAACAAAGACAAAAATTAGTTGACAAGAAAGAGTGTCGTAAATAGAGAAGGGTCGCTGGGGTATTCCGGGGGCGCTTCACCCGTTTACCGCGCGAAAAATATCACTAGGGGTTTGGGGGTCATGATCCTATCCCTGGGGGTACACATGCTTTTTCAAAAGATGCTTTACTTAGAAAATAATAAAGTAATATTTGAAGACATATGGATGCCCAATTATTGTTAAATCCTACCTTAGAAGTATGGCAAACATAAATTTACCCACTGAGGGCTGCGACTACAAAAAAAACCCCTCAAAATACTCAGTAATAAACGTTCATAAAAGAAACTTGCATCAAAATAGAAGCCATCTTTGTTTTTTAAAGGTAGAAGTATTTTCATTTTTTCTACTTGAAGGACTCGTATGTAGTAATAATACTTGTAAATAATACATTCGAGAAGGCTGTTCGAATTATTCACACACACATACAATTTAATAATTTTCTTTCGGTATTTTTATAATTTCATAACCTTACAAATTTTCTGCGCTTTGAAGTAAATGAAGCTATTCGAATTCTTTGTCTGCGATACTCAGAAATTGGAACTACAATGAAAAAATTGTGGTCTCCCAACATTAAGCAAATAAATAAAATGGCGATAATTACGCGATACATAAAAGATTTGTCATATTTAAAAAACTATAATTTTTTTAAACATAGAAAAAATTCCCAGAGTATAAACAATTTGTTCAAAGATGCAATGAAGACTTTTACCTAAAATTTAGAGGTACAGTAGAATTCAAGTTGTGATGAGAAGTTATGTTTTGAAAAACTTTTGAGGTAACCTCTAATATTCACTGTATATATATAAAGGAATTTAGAATTAATAAAGTAAATAAAAATGCGACTTTCAGAATCCATGGTCGTTTATTCATTTGAGCTGAGAGAGAGGCAGCATAGAATTATCCTTACAGAAGCAGCAGCTCCGCAGTTCAGTTACATCACAAGAGAACAGACGAGAGCGAATTTCACTGTGTATTCTGTTGTAGTGGGGATTTCCAGAGATTCCTCCATTTCACGCGGTATAAAATGAAGGGATAACGAGGGATATTCGTGACGTCTATCAGTCTCGTAGGGATTATTTCTGAATGATTTATGACTAAGTGAAAGCCGATTGAACAGATTTTATAAGCGCGTTATCTAATAAATAAAAGGGTAATTTGGATTAGAAAATTGGAATAAAATATTTACTTTCGAGTTAGAGAATGGGAAAATAAGGAAATTAAATTAGTTTTATGTGAGATTTTTAAATTGGAGTTGAATTATAACACACACAATATATATTCACATTAAGTGAGACAACATATACATTTTATACATATACATTAAATACATTTTGTTTTAAATTACGTATTTGTGGATACAAAAAATGCTGCATTCTAAGCGAATTTACCTATTTAAATTAACGCTTCGTCATTTTTACAGATGATTAAGAGTATATCTGCAACTATATTATTCTTACAGTTTTTATAAACTGATATATATACAATACTAAAATAATAAATAATTTTTATAAATATTTATACATGCTTCTTAATTAAATCGCAAATATCAATAAATAATCATACTTTATTAGAAACTCGAATTTTTTTTTCTAGATTTTTTCCTTGAAAGCACGACTATATTGCCTCTTCCTTTCCATAAGACTATTTTCGTCAAATATAAAAGAATGAAAGTCAATTTTGGAATATATTCCAAATTGAAAAGTTATTCAGAATTTATAACATATTTCGACTTCGACAAATAAAAGGAATCATTTTTCTTTATCTTGCTCAAATCTGTTTCAATCAAACAAGTTTTTCTTACACAAGATATGCTCAAAATATTTAAAAAAAAAAAAGTGTATATATATTTCGAGGGGGGAAAAAAGGCGTCAACAAAAATGCATGAGCATAAAGTGAAGAATACATGATAATTACAGGATACATGAAGGAAAACTGATATTATAATACAATAGGATTGTAATATTTTATTTTATATTTAGTTTGGTATATTTACATTGCTAAGATATATTTATTTTAATACTTTATCGCCTATACGTTTACTTTAATATACGAACAGAACTACTTTAAATAATTTATCGTTCGCTCTTATTTCAATATTTAATTTCATAATTGATTTTAATGACAGAATCATCTCTTTTTATTTATGTTGTTGCTAACATTGGCAACGTTTCTGTACTTTATATTGTTTTACTTGTGTGTGAGAATAAAAATACATTAGGAATTTGAAAAAGGTGGTTTCTTTTCTTGATAGAAATTGCTGCATTGGAAGATAATTAATGTTCATTTTAATATGATTTAAAGATAGTTAATATTCATTTTGAATAAATCTACTTTTTGGAGAACTTAACAGAAAAAAAAAACGTTTGCACATGTTAAAATGAAATTATCAAAGTCATTTTCAATTTTTCTTTCTCGTTTTAATATCAAATGGAATTTTAATTATGTAATTAAATGAAAGATTGTATTTGGTGCAAATTTCGAAAATGTAAAAACATAGTCTGATAATTGAGAATACGTATAACAATCACTTGGATTTATGTGTTTCGAGTTAGCATCTGTTCATCGTCATTACACGGTTGATTGATTGATTGACCAATAAGCTATTTGCTATAAAATTAAATATTTGATATAAAACCAATGTCACGTAAGAAAAAAAAATGAAATATCTTAGCTTGGAGATTTTTTCCCCAACGAAGTCACTTAAAAATTTGCGATTTAAAACGTTTAAGACGTGCAGAGTTAAAAATCAGAGCATTATGTGCCGGTTCGAAATTCTGTCTCATAACTCGGTTGATTTATTGGTTTTATTAACATCGCACTAGAAGCAACACAAGGGCTGTTGGCGACGGACCTCGTAATTTTGAACCTCGGTCAAGAAACGAGGACGACACCTGAGGTGGCATCCCCTTTCCTAACTTCCACACCATGCCAACGAGAGATCTTTCAGTCTGGGCAGATTTAACGAGCATCAGCCCCTGATACACGCAAGTAATTTGTGTCATCAAGGCTCGAACCAGCGACTCGATGATAACTGCTGTCCGCGAATCTGCGACCATGACCGCTAGGCTACCGCGGCCATATCTCACAATCCCGGAGAAACACGAGGGTTACACATTCTGGAATTTCCTCCCCCATTTGGGTGTTTATGTGTAAGTTGAGGGCGTTTAATCCGTAAATGTAATAAAATAACATCTTGGATTCTACGTAATAATTTCAGTGAGAAACGATGGTTTTCACATGATTGCGATTGGCATCACACCTTTCCGTCCCAATCTACGGTCAAGTGACGAGGACAATACCTGAGGTAGCATTCAAATCTCCTTCCACTCAATGCCATCTTGAGATTTTTTTAGCTTTAACAGATTTAAGGGAGGGGTCTTCGGTGAAAGTGGGTCTCAAACACACAGCTAAACACTGAACCAAACCTGACCACTGGGGTGGTTATAGCTGGGCTACTACGGCCATTATGTGAGCAATGACTGATTATTTATTAGCGTCGCACTTAGAAGCAACACGAGGGCTATTGGCGACAGACCTTGTAATTTTGAACTTTGGCAAAGGAACGAGGATGACACATGATCTAGCACTCCTCTTCAAACTTTCATATCACGCCAAAGAGAGGACTTGAAGCAGCGACACATTTAACGTGCATCAGCCATGCTATGAGACGGGTCTTCGGGGACAACAGGACTCAAAACCACGACTTTCCAAAAATAACGTCAGCCTTGAGTTCGCGACTAAGACCACTTGGCAACTACGACCGTCAGCTTAAATTAAATTAGGTAAGATATACTGCATCACAATAAAGAAAAATTCATTCTTTACATATGTGGAAATGTTCACGATACAAATGTAATGGAAATTACATTGAAACATTATTAGCATTCAGTATTTCAAGTTCTGGACACATTATTATTCCATACTGGATCATTATGCCCCAACTCCAATTTATCATTCGAGTAAACAACACAAATTTGAATTCATACACGAACAAGCTATCCGAAGTAAATAATCGGAGTTTTAATCCAAACACAGCTACGGTTTGCAGTTAATAACACGATATAAATTAAAGCATCAATTCATTACACCCACTAAGTAACATAAATTTTAATTAGAATGCCAATTTCTCTTCCTGGCAAATAAGGTAATTTCATTTCGAATGCCGTATTTGCATGACGAATTTCTAATTCGAATAAATTAGCTTTCTGAAAATGGCAACGTGTAAAAAAGTGTTGTTCGTTTTTAAATGAGAAGGTTGGTGGAAATGAATCATTGGGAATTTACAGGAAAGAGTAGGAGTATTTAACTGTTTTTATTTAATTAAAATACTCTTGAATAAAGGTTTTCACTGGAATGCTCGACTAAATGAATTTTAAATGAATTGAAGGGAAGAAAGAGAAAATTATAAGAAATTAAACTTTGTATTTTTTTTTCTGTGCGAGAGCCACTTTTTTTTCACATTGTCGGGAAAGCATTACTCGAAGCATAAATATTTCTTCTGCGATATTTTCATAGATATATTTAAATTATAAAAATCATTTTTCCTGCTGATGTAAGAAATAAAAAATTCTGTTTGGCATTTTATACAAGTTATATTAAATGACACAGAGATGCCCACGTCATATTGAATCTCACAGTTTACTTAACATGTTAACGTCGGAGCTGCAATTCATGTTTCGCCCACGAACGGCTATTCTAAGATCTTCGCTTCGGTTTTATCGGGCGGCATGAATAAAGATGAAATGAAATTTTACCGCCATGATAATCATTGCTGCTTTTTATCTTTTAGCCACCAACATTGTTTCAGTCTGCCAGAATATGTCGCAGCTGATCAATTTTCAAAATTTTATCGTAAAAGTTTTTGCGTGCCTATATTTGATGCCTGATTTTACCAGTGATGAACTCAATTTTTAAAAATAGGCAATACATTTCTCCTAATTTTTTATATAATGGAATGAAATATAACATACATAAAAATTAAGTGATTTCTTTACTTATCGATTGATGCATTATCTCAAATCATATGTAATCATGAATGACTGAAAATGGATAAAAGAACAATTATGCGATTCAGCCATGTTCATCTCAAAATTTTCAAATCAGGATATATTGGATGACTGTTTCTGTTCGTGATTAAGATAATAACAAAGATTCAATGATTGAAAAATCATCGAAAACAAATAGAAACATTCCAGTTTTTCCAACACGATTTGAGATTTATTCCTAATGTACTGAGGAAATATTCACATTTCTAGGCAAAAGTCAACAATACTTTCAAGAAAAGACTTCAAGAAATTACTGACTGCTTTATCCAAAAATAAGTAAATATATTTTGTTTCTTGTTTACCAACGTTCAATTTTTAGAATATTGTTAGCAAATTTGCAAATTACATACATATTTGTACATTCTGAAAATATATTTTTAATAGTTTAAATATTTTAAGTCTTCTTTATCCCCCAAAAATATAAACCATACATATTTTAAAACAAGAACATGATGAAACATTTTCATACACAATACATATATCTATGAGTATATATAGAAATTTTGAAATACCTGGAACATTTCGATATGCCGAGGCTTCACTGCTTATCATTGTATATTCGCTTCACAGCTGCTCATGCATTCCTTTCATATTGTCATTGTATTCCAAAAGTGTGTGTCACAGTATAATTCTTTGTATTCATTATTGCATCACAATCATACAACAAGATTTTGAAGACGTGTCTCGAAATAAGCTAATTTTAGATTAACAAAATACCTATATACGAGGTGTGGATCTTAAATAATGGGCTGAAGCTGTAAAATATTTTATTTGGGTGTCATACATATTTATTCTATCATCTTCAATATA
>BMAW01098183.1:0-39329 GCA_019974015.1 Nephila pilipes | reverse complement strand
TTATTTAAAATATACAATAAGCAGTGCAAAATGGAACTTTACCGATCAAAATATAATATATAAATTCTACGAGTAAACAAGTTACTACGAGTTACAAAAAACTACGAGTTATTTAAAAATATATATTTCGTAACATCGAAATTAATTCTATCAAACGGTTTTTAGTGAACAAATAAATTATATCAAAATACATTAATTATTTTTAAAAAAAAAAAAATTTCAAAACATGATTCATTCCATTTTTAAATTATTTCTATTTTTCATAATTATTTTTAAAGTATTAATCTTATGAATTTTATTCTGCTTTTGTCAAAAAAAAAAAATTGATAAGTAGAATTTAAGGGAGAGGATATTTATTAAGAATCTAAAGCTAATTTCAGAAAATTAGTATAATTTTGTATACATATAATACCTCAGAGAGATATTCAACGATAAGATAAATTCTTTTAAAGAAAATAAAAAAAAAATTTCAAAATAAATTATCCAAACTAAATTTATATATTTTTGTAGCTCTTTATATTAAAAAAAAAGCATTAATAAAAAAGTGAATAATTAAACTGTAATTAAAATCAATTTTTTTTTCATAAATTTAAAATGCCAAAAAATATTCAAACGCTTCTGAACGAAATATTTCTCAAATTTTTTTTTACTACTCCGAAGTCTTACTGTCTCCATTTAAGACGAACAATATGACATTCACTTGAACAAAAGGCAAATATCTAGAATATTAAAATCGTTTGGCTTTTTTAAATGATTTTGACAAATTATATTTTCGTCTGATGATTTATCTTATTCAAACAATGCCAGACTACATATATTAGGCAAGTAAAATAGTTCATGCAAATCACATTTTTTCAGCTTTTATTACAATTTAACAGTAATGATCCGTAATCTGATTCAAGAATACAGAAATGGGGGGAGATATCTGTGTGAGAAATGCGTTTGCTTTATCTTGTCTGACAGAAAACATGACATTTATTTCGTTTTATATTTGTATAAGCAAATAATTCGTTAATTATTCGAATTTCCTTTCAATTTCAGTTGCTGTTTTATTGTTTTCGATATGAGTAATAGGTTTCGCAGATCATTTTTCTATATATTGCTGTCTTCTACAATTATCGAATCAAAATTTTAAAAAATATATTTTTGATAAGATTAAGGATTAAGAATGATGCTGATAGATATGTTCCAGTTCAGCGATTTAAGAATATTTTATATAATAATTGTTGCAATTTAGAACAATCTATTAAAATTGCTTTTTTCCGACCTATTTCTCTCAAATTTCAGGATATTTTTATGGGTTCAAATTCTGCTGGTATGGGAAATAATTAGTAGGAATAATACAATTATTATATATGTATCATTATTTTTTTGTTCTAAATAAACACAATCTAAAATTGACGTTTAGCTCAGAAAATTCATCTTTATGAATCAAACCTATTGCATTGACATCGTATTTGCTGTATAGAGACCGAATCCTTCGATTGAATGGTTATACTGATGATGCTATTATAATTAAAATGATTTTTAAAAATCTGAAAAGATTTTAATGAATTTGCGCAAACAAATTTGTTTTTAAAGCGATATTAGAAAAATACAAAACGAAATCAAATATTTAGATGTTATTATATTTAAATTGACATTGTATTTATATTGACAAGATTATATAAACGGATATAAATGCAATATCTTAAAAATATCATGATCTGAAATATCTATATTATATTCTAACGTTGAAGTATATATGACCTTAATTAACAGCGCTGTTATATTATTTTTATAAAAAAAAAAAAAAATTCAATACGTGCCTGCTTTGCTTTTATTTGACATATGCGTACTATAATTCAAAAAACAGTCAATATATGTTACAAAATATATAAATAACTGGGTGAAAACCTATAGCACATAGATAAGTCTGAAATTTTTCAATTATTCTATCATTGAATACGACGAGACTAAATTTTTACTCATTTCCAAAAAGTCAAATATATTTGCAACTAATTATGAATAACCATTTCTGCATGACTGGAAATCAAAATATGAAATAATATGTTCTTCATACAATCAGTAAAGTAATATTATGAAAATTTGAGATTAAATAACCAAGTAACCGATTCAAGAATCAGAAAAATATTTGTATGTTTGAAAATAACGTATGGGAGAAATCTGATTTCTACTGACAACTAGTTTTTTTATTCAAACAATGTAATCTCATGTATGTTCTAAGCTTCTTGCAATACAGTTAAATGCTGATTTTATCATTTCGGTACTATTTCGGTTTATCATTACTTCAGATGTAAACATGTATGATAACTGTTTTATCTGAATCAAATTTCGTGAATATTTAACATTTAATATGCTTTTCAAAATTAATGCAATGTATCCGTTACACAATTTGCATTACATAAACTATTTTAACGATAAATATATTGCATGCAATTTAAACACGCAAACTAAAATTTGAACATTTTATAGAAAGATTTCATCGCATTTTTTCCATATCCAACAAATTAACTCTTTAATATTTCGAAAATTAATTTTTGATTATTTATATTTTAATTCAAGAGCATAAATAATCATATATTCACATGTTTTGATGAACGTCACAAAAAATTACAGTTCCATATAATCCAAGTACTAAGTGTGTATCAGAAATTTATCGAAAATTAGTTATAAATTTATTCTGAGTTCCTTTCAAAGTATGCTTTACTCTGAAAGGATTTAATCACCCTCTCCATTCCCGAATTGGAAAAAATATACATTCTTAAAAAATAATAATGGAATGACTTGAAAATATTTAAATACCTAAAAGATCGATTCGTGAAATTTACACATGAAAATGTATGAAATTTATCTGAAAAAAAAGACGGATCAATTAATAACCGGATCAGTTTGACATTTTCTTCATATTTTTCTATAAAATTTTTAACATATTAGAGAATTAATAAATGTAACCAAACACAATTTGGCAAAATTTTCGCGCAAACACATTTTTCAGCTGTGAAACATTTTAGCAAGCGATTTCGAACCTTAAGTCCTCCCCTTTCTAAAATCGAACACCGACCCCTTTTTTCACTCCTTCATTAGAATCATTTCCCCCCAAACGGAACGCTGTCTGGATATGACAGCAGTGTGTGGCTTCGACATGATGCAGAACTCCCAAACGATATTTGGAACAGGAGGGAGGACAAAATTATTGGGAAGGGACTTACTCTCTGTTCCTGTGGTCATCGTGCGTACATCCAAACGATTTTCAGTGGAGGGGTTGGGCGCCGGCTACGAGGAGCGGTGGCATCGCGTCATGGCTGCTCCCGACTGAGCTGGGAAAGTGAACAAGCGATGCGACAACCCTGTAGAGAGGCGCATAAGGAATCGCCAAATAAAGACGCCAAGAGCAGAGACTGAATTGACAGGTGATGCTGGGATGTACAAAGGTAAAAAAGTATTATAGGGGAAGGCATTATTTTTTAAGAAAATGGGTTAAGAATCAATTAAAGCATTTTTCAAAACATTTAAATAAAAATTTTATGTAATTAAACGGTTTTATTTGAACGAATAATATTTCTTTCAAAAGTTTTCATTTATAATGCTAACACACAATAGATAAATTAAAAATTATGAGACGGACCTTGCAGTTTTTAATCATATTCAATTGGTAAGTGCCGTTGCAAGTTTTATCAATGTCACACTAGAAGCAACACGAGGGACCTCTTAATTTTGAATTGTCGACGGACCTCTTAATTTTGAATCTCGGTCAAGTGACGAGGACGACTCCTTAGCTGACACCCTCTCATAGCTTCCATACCACTTCAACTGGAGGCTTTTGAGCCTCCGCTGATTTAAGATGCATCTGCCTTTAGTGGCATCAAGGTTCAAGTATATGACTCAACGAAAACCGCAGGTCGCGAGTCTGAAACCTTGACTACTAGCATTGAGCTGCCCTCTGGTTTGAAGTACAACGTTTTTAGGTTGATTGCTCGTGGATTCATCACATGACAATACAGAAAATCATTTTTATTATGCTATGTTATTTAAAGCTAACTGGTGCACAAAGGGCACTTAATAGTATCCCGAGAGATTGAGTAGAACGGGTTTTTAGGAAGACAAATGGGGGGACTAAGGTTTTAGACCTCCCAGTTATCTAATGTAGGTCGGTCAACAATAGCTTTACGTTAATCGATAATCTTCTTTTGGATTAGAATTTCTCAAATATGGACCTCTACAAATTTAACATGCCTCGTCCCCGCTACACGATGGGTCTTCACCAGGACTCGAACCCGCGGCCGGCCCCAAACTCGCAACCATGACAATTCGGCTATCGCGCAGCACGATTAATCAGGCATGGCGTGGATCGGGAGAGCGGAATGCTAGCTGATGGCGTTAAATATATCGGGGCCTCTTTTTGACACGGGGTGGTTCAGAGAGTGAAATACCAATGCAGGTGTCGACTTCGTCATCTGCCCGTAGATAAATTAAAAGCCGAATTAACTGTGGGTAGTAAACTTAAAGTCGTGCGAAATATGCAACCAGAAAATGCTAAGCCTAATGTTCCAAAATAAAAATTAGCGTAAAATCAATAATATGAAAAATATTTTTAGTAAGTGTTTACACATGATACTAAAAATATTACTCATCTATTTAGCATCAAATATTTATTTTTAGTAAATATTGTTACGAATATAAACAAAAATTGTAAGTAAATTGATAAATTTGATAAAGCAATCAAAATTGATTTATTCTGATAATTTAAAAAATTAAAGTAATGTGAAAAAATTTAGTAGTTGTAAGATAATCTGTTTATTGATATCGCGTTATAATGTACAGTGGCTCAAACAATTGAGGATACACCTTACTTTCACTTGATAAATCCAACTTTTAATGAAAATAACACATTAACTAGAATAGAAGACGTATTTTTACTTTTACACGTAATAAAAGGGTTAATTTACAGTAAAAATAACGAAAATCAACAAAAAAATATCTAAAATTAAAAGTTTCACAAATATTTGAAGTAAACATAGGCAGATCTTTACCTCAAAAAATTAAGGATAATTCAATGAAATTTTTTCGATATATTACATGCATAGACAGTATCAGTATTTTGTTGCATGTCCTTTGGCTTTTATAATGTCCTCCAAACGTCTTGGTACCGATTCGACCAATTTTTTAGTGGTATCTGGAGATATTTTATCCCATTCTTCTTGTAACACTTGCTTTAAATGGGCTTTGTTTCTAATCTGGTGTTTTTGGACCGCTGTTTCTGGTGTGGCCCACAAATTTTCTATGACATTGATGTCAGGGGACTGTGGCGGTGTGTGCAATTGCTGTTTACAATGAAAAAGACACCACATTTTGACATTACGTGCCGTGTGTTTGGGGTCGTTGTCGTGCTGAAATATAAAATTTCCATCTAAACCCAATTTTTGTGCACTTTCTTTAAGATTGTTGCGGAATATGTCTATATAAAGCTTATGATCCATTATATCATCTATAAAAACTAAATTTCCTACCCCATTTGCAGGCATACAACCCCAAACTATGACGGAGCCACCACCATGTTTAACTGTAGGACGTAAATTTTTTGGATCCAAAGCAGTGTTCGGCTTTCTCCAAACGGTGTGACGACCATCGCTTCCAAAAATGTTGAATTTACTTTCATCACTAAATATAGCTTTCTTCCAAAAGTTTTCTGTCTTCAACTGATGAGTTTTTGCAAACTCCAAACGCTTTTTCTGATTTTGTAAGCTTATGAAAGGTTTCTTTCTAGCTACTCGACTGCTATATCCAGCATGTCTAATCACATTTCTCACAGTTTCAGCACTTACACTTCTGCAGATTATTCGAGAAGTTTCTGCAGCTAGTTTGACTGCACTCAGTTTAGGATTAATCTTGATATCTTTTAAAATTTTCCTTTTAGCTACATCACTCAGAATACTTTTCCTTCCTCTTCCACTCTTATTTTGAATTAATTCATCGCGTTTAAATTTCCCAATGATTTTTTGGACACATGAGTGACTTCTACCGACAATTTCAGCTATTTCACGATAAGATTTTCCCTTCTTAAATAACCTTAATATAAATTTTCTTACAGCAATACTAGTCTCTTTCCGAGGAGCCATTTTCCATTTAAAATTACAGCTTTATATTCTCATAACCAACTTCAAAAGACAGAAATAACAGTTGAAAAAGTTTAGGATAAAATTTCCCAAACTTAGATTATTAGTAGCAAGCAAAAAGAAATCAAGTGGTAGTTAAACAAAAATTTCATTTGTGTATCCTCAATTTTTTGAGGTAAAAATCTGCTTATGTTTATTTGAAATGCCTCTAAAAAGTTTTATTTTAGAATTTTGTCGTTGATTTTTCTTTATTTTTACTGTTAATTAAACCTTTTGTTATGTCTAAGAATAAAAATTCGTTTGCACTTCTGGTTAAGGTGTTATTTTGATTGAAAGTTGGATTTATCAAGTAAAAGTAAGGTGTATCCTCAATTGTTTGTGCCACTGTATGTGTTTTTGTTTGGCGACTAAGGTATCGGTAAGGCGTCTTCTAACTTTGAAGCTAAATTAGGAATTCCGTTTCGATAACCTGCAGTGCCTCTATATCTAGTGCAATGTTAATCCAAAACTTACGAATATATGTTATTTCCAGTTTTAATTTTCAGCAGGTGTTTGTATTGGCTATTTAATGTACACGTGCGTTTAACATGTTGCAAAAGAATGGATATTCTCACTTCACGATTTTTCAGATAATGGTAATTCGGTGCTGGACGAATCATCGGGGGATGTTATTCTACCCATGCGCTGTGGAAGGGGAAAGAGTTGTGGTTGACCTTGAAGCGGCAGCGTTGTTTCGAACCCTAGTCCAGTGGGTCCGAAGGAAAGTTGATCCGTCGCTTTTTGCTGCGTTCTAACCAACTAGACTGAAAAGATGTTTCATCTGGACAGTTAAGTAAGGCGTTTTAACTTCTGGCGCTGTTGTAGAAGAGAGTCGCTGCAATAACAATAAGACCATGATAGCCTTGTTAGTACAGAAATGGATTTATAACTTATGGGTATACTATTTGGGTTTCGTATTTCTAAACATCGTCGTGTAGCTGGTCTGATGCTCATTAAATCTCCGGGTCTCAAAAGCCTCTCGTTGGAATGATGTGGAGCTCAGATGACAGCTTGAGTGTCGACTCGTCTTCTGAGCGTAATTAAAAACTGTGAGGTATGTTTACCGAGTTAGGCACTGCTGGAAACGTTCATCAAACACATAATCAAATCGATGACGGTATCAAGAGTTCCAAGGGCCGAGATAGCCTAGTGGTCAAGATCGTGGACTCTCACCCGGCGGTTTTCGTTCAGTCGCGGGTTCGATCCTTGGCCGCAAAAGACTCAGCCGTGTAGTCGGGGCTGATGCACGTTAAATCTGTTAGGGGCCCAAAGTACTCCCGTTGGCGTGATGTGGAAGTTAGGAGAGGAGTAGCTACCTCAAGTGTCGTTCTAGTCACTTGACCAAAGTTCAACGTTACGAGGTCCGTTGCCAATAGCCCTCGTGTTGTCCAGTGCGACGTTAATAAAGCAAAACAAAAACACTAGTGGGAACGGCCATTTAGGCCTAACAAAAATGGAGAGTTTTATAACTGGAGAATTATCGCATTTTTAACAATGCATTTAAAAATTGTTGGAAACAGAAAGTCCAGGATCCCTCTCGGTGCTTATGTTATTATTCCTACCTTGTTGTGTTTTTCTAATGCTGTGTTAATTCAAGAAATTTAACCAAATTTCAGTTTGTTTTATGATCAACATAGCTAGCCTCAGTCCATTCTCCTAGCTTCCACAATACACTTTGTGAGCACCGTTTCGTTTGATGTATCATTCTTCTGCATCATGAGTCATTAGAAGAAACGAGATTCGAACTCGTGGTCCGATTTGAATATCGCGACCCACAAAACCAAAGATTTTAACCTTTAGACACTTAACCATGGTCAAAAATACAGCAGAAATAGCGGTATTCTTGTTAGTTTGCATTAGTGGAGTGAATGAAAGGGAAGTTTATTGGCGTAAGAACCATATGTGGCTATATTGCGTCAAACGAAGTAAAATTGTGATCAAGATGTTTGAGGAAAAAAAATGAAAAAAGGTTTTCAAAACATTTGAAAAGTAGGCTGGTCCGAAATATAGGTACCTGTGTTTACCAAAGACAGTAAACCCCATGGAAAAGAAAAGATCATTAGGGTGCCTCGGGTTTATGGTACCCGTTATCTACTTAAAGAAGGTAAGTCCCTGATATAATTCCCAGGGGAAGGGTGCCTGGCTATAGACACTGGGTACCCATTTTAGTCGCCTCTTACGACATGCATGAGCTACAGTGGGACTGTTCCTTC
This sequence comes from Nephila pilipes, assembly GCA_019974015.1. Classification (NCBI taxonomy): domain Eukaryota; kingdom Metazoa; phylum Arthropoda; class Arachnida; order Araneae; family Nephilidae; genus Nephila; species Nephila pilipes. Next base: position 30,961 of record BMAW01098183.1, on the reverse strand, counting down.
CCACCCGACCACCCCACGGGTGTTATTTTATTGGAATCGTTGAAGTAAATACGGGCTATTGTGACCTTTGCACGAAAGTAACCCCATAGGATAAGGGTATCCCGTGGCGTTAATTTAGCGCTTTTCAGTATATTCCCACTATTCGGAATAACGAATTAAAGACTTGTTATACCAAATAGTGAGGCTAAGAAGCATTAAGGGGACACAGAACCATATAAGCAACTCTTAAAAAATTAGATATTTATAAAAAAGAAAGTATTTTATTCCCCGTATTTGAATACTAATGATATATGCATTTCAGAAAAAAAAAAGAAAAAACTTCATTTTATGCAAACATACATTATAGCTTTTTTTCCCCGAAGTATTTCGGTATTTTAAAATTCCTACTATTTCTACAAATTTCAATGTTTTTAAAAACTTTTATTTTCTGTTAGAAGTATCTTCTCACAATGCTGTGTATGACCTTAGTTGTACAGGGAGGGGGAACGCAGCTATAAATAAATTAGCGGATTTGTTTTAAAAAAAAACATAACTATTTATCAAAATCCTTATTTTCCCATGAGGCCGCAGTGACCTAATGGTCATAGTCGCGGACTCGCGGCCGGCGGTTTTCGTCGAGTCTTAGAATCGAGCCTTGATATCACTGAAAAACCTCCGTATAGTGGATCTGATGCACGTTAAATCTGTCGAAGCTCAAAGTCTTTGGCGTTGTGTGGGAGTTAAGAGAAAAGGCAAACAGTTCAAGTGTCGTCCTCGTCACTTTAGAATAACGTACATCACCAATAGCCCTCGTTTTGCTTCTTGTACGACATTAATAAAACCAACCAAACGATCTATCTTATTCATCACGCACAGAATGATAAAATATGTGCAAAACTAGAAAAAAAAAAAGTCAGAACTTTATGTAGATCACAAAAAAAAAATGACTTCCACTTTAAGAACATGACTGTCATTAAAAATAAAAAGCAGAGTTAAGTTGTGAATATTAATTAAATGTTACAGAAACAGTTAAAAAATTTTGTAAATAATGCGTAAATTAATGTAGCTAGTATTATGAAATTTTATAGAAATTTATTGAGTTAAGGTAAGCATAAAATGTTTATTATCTTTTATGAACATACCCAGAGCTAGGTCATACCGTTACTTAGTTTAGTTCGTTGATGATACGTTAGAGCAGCACAAGGATTATAAGTGATAAACATATAAGTAACGAGGTTGACACTTGCGCTTGTACGTCACTTTCTTAATTTTCACATGGCAGATTTATTTCAATTCTATTCAAGGAAACGTAGTACCCTAAAAATGACCAAAACTCAATTTACATGGGGTGAAGAAACCCCATCCCATGTAAATTTTTTTCTAATATATATATATATATATATATATATATATATATATATATATATATAAACGAATTACTGGTAAAACACCAATTTTCCCTGCAACCATTTATGGCGTCAGTAGGGTTACCTTTATCATAAAAAAAGTTCACTTTTGCTATGTAATTCGTTAGCTGCTCTAAACTAACCTGAGGTGATTTTTTACCCCATGATACCATAACTGTACATTTTTTTTTAAAAAAAAATTGCTTCATGAAGATTTACTTTTCTGTTATGAACCGTAGTAAAAAATTTTCTCTCTCGTAAGACAATTATAAGCTGGGAGATAAGGAAATAATTATTTTAGAAATGTTTTTATTCATTTTATTTTATTTATTTCATTGCCATGAAGATAATATGGCGTTCCCAAAATAAGATGAACTGGAAAAAATTTATGCTGAAAACTGATGATTTTAGAGGTTATGGGACAATATAAGCGATAATGAAGGTAATGTAGAAGGAGATGATGTGAACTTATAAATTTATTTCAATAGTTGAACTCGAAGATGACCTTTAATAATATTTCATGGACTACAGAAACAGCGGGTATAAACTCTGCCCCATTCTTGCATTTTGCAATGCTGCAAATGGCATCGGAAACATTAGAAGGCGAAATTACCTGTTAGAATTAGAATTTTCTTTCGCTGAACGAATTCTTAGTGAACGATTTAAAATACCGATTTTACCCCACATAATCCGAGAAAATAATGTTAGAAATACTTGACTCAAAGGTTGAGGAATTAACAATGCTAATACCACCATCTACTTCTAAGCAAGAAGTGGTCGCGGTATGCCAGTGCTCCGCAACCGGTGTGCCGCGGCACACTGGTGTGTCATGAGCCAGATACAGGTGTGCCGTGGTCAAATACATTGTATTTGGCATTTTACAATTTTTCATCATGTATTTAATACAAAATGACATTTTTTTTTCAGAATAATGTCTATTTTTCTAAATATTTTATAGAATAATTATTATAACTAAATAATTATTCAATGGTCCTCTGGTGAGAACAGTTGAAAACTGCACAGTGTATTGTGTAAACACCAAGGCCCACCAAATTAATCATAGATAAAGCAAAATGACCGTTATGCGCGTCGTTGAAGACTCATGCGCATGTGTTATTTGCATTTGCGCGTGGTACATCACGTTCACTCGTATGTCATTGTTGTCACTATTTTACAACACAAAGTTAAATAAACACGTTCCTACCACTAACGATAATTATTACTAATTATCTTACTGAATTATGTATGGTTCACGTTCTTCGTATAAAAATTTTTAAGTTTTATACCCCTTTAAATGTGGATAAATTTTTACGTCGGAAAGATTCGTCTTCACGTACAGATGATGAAGAACCCAGCACAAGTGTTACAAAAAAACCTAAAGAAGGTAGTGAAAAGAAGTACGACGAAGACTACATTAAATATGGATTCTCGTGGTGTGGTGACGAAACGGCACCAAGACCACAGTGCATCATTTGCGGTGATCAGCTATCAAACGAGTCAATGGTACCCAGTAAATTAAAGGGGCATCTATATTCAAGCCATCCTAGCTGCGCCAACAAAGACAAACAATATTTTAAGAGGTGCTTAGAACAAAATAAAAAACAGAAGAAATTTATGAAATCGGCCGTAACAGTTTCTGAAAAGGCATTAGAAGCTAGCTATCATGTTGCAAAATTAATTGCACGTCAGAAGAAGCCACATACTGTCGACGAAACACTTATTAAACCAGCATGCATTTAAATTTTTAGACTTATGCTTGGGCCCAATGAAGTTAAGGAAGTGAATAAAGTTTCGTTGTCTGCTGATACTGTTAAAAGACGTATTCACGATATGTCAAGCGATATTTTAGGAACACTGATTAAAAAACTGTTATCAGCTGAAAAATTTCCGCTTCAGATCGATGAAACAACTGATATTAAAAATAAAACACAGCTGATAGCTATTGTACGTTTCGTTGACGAATACTTTATTTTAGAACATTATTTATTTTTTAAGGAGGTTCTAGGGCGAACTACCGGTGAAGAAATTTTTCGAGTAACCGATGATTTTATCAAAATATGTAATATTCAATGAAGCAAATGCATTCCTGTTTGCACGGATGGCGCTGCGGCAATGACGGGTCGTGAAAAAGGTTTTGTCTCTTGTGTAAAAAAAAATCCGACGGTACAATTTACACACTGCTGCATACATCGAGAAGCATTGATGGTCAAGAATTTGCCGGAAGAACTTTTAAACACGATGAATGAATGCATTAAAATCATAAACTTAATTAAATCAAGAGGCATAAATTCGTGAAATTTTGGATTACTTTGTGCAGAAATGGGAGCCGAATATGAATCCTTATTATTTTATACAGAAATTCGTTGGCTATCCCGAGGCAAAGTTTTGGCTAGATTATTTGAGCTTCGTCACGAGGTGCGTGAATTTCTTTTAACACAGAATATGCTCGAAATATGCCAGCACCTCGATGATGATTACTGGATAGCCAAACTTGCATACATGGCTGATATATTCGTGCATTTGAATGAACTTAATAAAAAAATGCAAGGTTTAAATGAGAATATTTTGACGTGCTCCGACAAATTACAAGGATTTATTAAAAAACTCGAACTTTGGTAGAAAGAGTTGCAAAAAGGATGTTTGGAAATGTACCAAAGGACCAATCATATTACAATTGAAAACAACCAATTAATTGTGGATCTGGCCCAACAACATTTAAGTATGCTTCAGCAGAAATTTGATCAATATTTTTATTCTATTACTACGGAACAATACGATTGGATTCGAAATCCTTTTGCAACCAATGCAATAAATTCTACGGAAGCACTGCCTCTACAAATTCGAGAGGAATTTACAGATTTAAATAATGACATGATTTTAAAATTTTAAATCTCCGAAGTTCCATTAGATGTTTTCTGCATTTACGTTAAAAAAGAATATCCTCACATTTCCTACAAAGCAATCTTAACATTACTTCCATTTTCGACGACATATTTATGTGAGCAAAGTTTTTCAACTCTTGTATTAATTAAAAATGATAAGCGGTCATGCTTAAAAGATCTTGACCAAGAATTTCGGGTTGCGTTGTCAAGTATTGAGCCAAATATAAAACTTTTGTGTTCATTGAAACAAGCGCAGGTATCACATTAATAATTATTACGATTGCGTAGAAATAAATATGTTATGGTTTTATGTTTGTATACTTTTCAAATAAAAAACAAACATTTATTGTAAAATTTGTGTATCAATTAATACCTATATACTTTAGCTTTTGGTGTGCCGCGGAATTCTAGAAAGAATTTTGGTGCGTCGTAGGTGAGAAAAGGTTGCGGAGCACTGCGGTATGCTAGTGGACATGGTATCTTACTCGCGGTCCGCGGTTTTCGTCGAGTCGTAAGTTCGACCCTTGATGTCATTAAAGACCCACCGTGTAGCCGGGGGTGTTGCTCGTTAAATCTGTCGTGGCTCAAAGTCTTCCTGTTGGCGTGGCAGTTATGAGAGGTGGATGCCCGCTCAAGTGTTATCCTCGTTCACTTGACCGAAGTTCAAAACTACGAGGTCCGTCGCCAATAGCCCTCTTCAACTTGTAATACTGGTATTAGGGTTCAGACATATATTCCTAGATCAAATTTGAGTTTTTATACAAATTCTAGTTGTATTACACGCTTCTTAACCGGTCATGGTCCCTTCATTTCTTATTTAAATCTTTTTAATTTAAAAAGTACAAATTTATGTCTTTGTGGCTCTGTTGGAGATGCTGACCACTACGTTTTCTCTTCTCCTTTTACCAGAGATTTTCATTTAAAATGTCCTGTTGTTGAAGCGAAACCTATTTGGCTGAAGTCCGTGTGTGAAAATCCCTACTTACATTCTGAGCTTAAATCCTGTATACTTACTGCTCGTAAAATTACCCAACAGATTTGTTAATTGTTTCAAACTTTTATTATATTTCTCAATATTTTTATCATCCCTTACCATGTAGCTATAATTGTATGTCTTATATATATGTTCATGCCTTTGCCTAATACTTCATTTTTGTTTACGAGTTTGTGGATGTTTTTGTATTGTGCTATTTAACCTGTTGTGTATCTTATTTCTGTAAGAAAATTTCAACTGATTCTTGTGTTTCTGTCATGTATATTTTTTGTTGTGCAAATACCTTGTACATTTTGTTTAACCTTTATTTCAAAATTATGTAAATCTTATGTTATTTTGTCAATAAATGCTGAGTGCGGGGGTGATTGTTTCCCGGGGGTCCGGTTTGCAGCTCTAAACCCTTTGGGTGAGCTCGGTCCCCTTGGGTATTCTGCCAATAGCCCTCGTGTTGCTTCTAGCGTGTCGTTAATGAAAATCAATCTATCTACCTTATTCTCCACGCACAGAACGATGAAATATGGGCAAAACCAGAAAAAAAGTCAAAACTTTATATAGATTACCAAAAAATGTCTTAGCATTTTAAGTGCATGATATAGATAACGAACGCAATGTAGAAGACGGTGATGTGGACTTGTACAGTCGAAGGATTCGGAAGATAGCTTTTAGCGGTATTTTATGGACTACAGAAACAGCGGGTATAAACTCGAACACCGTTCCTGCATTTTGCAATGCTGCAAATGATATTCAAAACATTATTAGGCAAGATTACCTGTTAGAATTTTAGGATTTTCTCTCACCAAATCATTTCTTATAGAACGATTAAAAATACCGAATTTTCACATAATCTGAAGAAAATAATATCAGAAATACTTGACGAAAGGATTGAGAAAACAACGCGTCAACACCAACAATCACTTCTAAGCAAGAAAGATGTTGTTTATGTATGAGGAAAGAAGATAGAAAATATATTGAGAGGAGATGTGTACAATCTTTATCAACTTCATTAGTACCGTACATATTAACAGTAAGAAATAAATTTTATAATTTTCGTAAAATATGCATTTCTTATAATATATCTAATCACATTTACATATCTTTATTAAGGGATGTGCCTATCCAAAAATCACCGTTTTTGTAAAAATTTTCAAAAATTTCTTTATTACATTTTACTAAAGCTCCCATATTTACGATTATAAAAATGGTTTGCATTTATTTCTAGGATGGTTAGTTAATGCATTAATATAAATATATAATTTTTTTAAGAAACGTTAAAAATTTTATTTGCATTTTATGGGAAAAATACGATTTTAATTTTTTATTACGAAAAATCTAATTTCTTAAAAATTATTTCATATATTCGAATGAAATTTTACCACAATTTCTGTAAATTTGTTGGTATGTTGTGAACCTCAAACATAGCTTTTAAGTATATAACTAATTATTTTAGAACTATTTTTATTTTAAAAAGTCGTGTATTTTTTGTAAAACTATGTTGTGTTTATAAGTTTTGATAAAACTCCGTAAGTTTAAGAAATAACTGCATTTTTTTCTGCTTCACAACACAGACATATGCATATTAAATATATTGTTGAAACAGAAATTTTAATTTATTTATTAGAATTTGTATTATGAACTTTAGTGTCAGTTTTTACTAAATTTAAAACTAGTATGACCAACATTTGAAAAATAAAAAAATAAAAAAAATCATTCAAAGGACTTTTGAATTTGCAATTTTATAGACCATTGTAACTAAAAACATGTGTTTCACAATATATTTTTTTGAAAAAATAGGGGGCTTCAAAGGTAGACACATTCCTTAAATGTATTAAATAGAATTCATTTACTAGGGCGAGAAATTACTCTCATAATACGGTTAACGAGATTTGTTTAGATAATACCTTTTAAGGGTAAAGAAAAGATTTAAACCATTTATAAGAAGACGTGCTTATCAATTTATTTTTTTCGCTCTCATCTCTGCGGCTGAATACCCGATGCCCTTCTGACACGATTGTTCGGATATTGATGGAAAATGACATCAGTTCACAGATGTCTTTGACGTGAAAGCTGCATTAACTTTGTGTGTCATTCTGGTAAGCGGCGGATTATTCAAGGACGGTAATGGTGTGTGAACATCATGTGTTTGTGTCTCACCATAATATACTAGTAGAAAACATAGAGTCAGGCAAAAAACAGAATTATTATGGTCGTTATGTTTTAAAACATTGAAACGGTAGAGAGGAGAGGAAATTCATGGAAATATATATATATGAGTAATTTTTAGCCATAAACAAATCACACAACTAAACACGATACATTAAAAATAAGTAACTAACTAATAAATTTTTGTTTAATATAAGGTAATAGAGAAACTGTTATTAGTACTATTTTCAAAAACAGTACTTAAAGCCAAACGATGTATTTTATTTTATTATTAGTCAAGTTTTGAATATTTTTCTATAGCCTTACAGAAATAGTAAATTTATTGAGAGATTTTTTTTTAAAACAAAAAGCTTCAAAAACGGGTAGATGAAAAAAAATTCAGCTTTCAGGAACATATCTACCAGTACTTTTGTCTAATGTTTCGACTAAAAGTAATAGGAATTTTACAAAAGTCAAAAAAAAAAAATTTATAGTATTGAAAAGGTATAATATCCACCAAACTCAACCATTTCAAGTTGAGAGTTTTCAAATATTTTAAAATAGTTTCGTAATCTAATGTCTGAGGTGAATAATGGAGCAGTAAATTCCATTCTTTATGCAGTAAAGAAGAGGGATGCTATGCCTTAGAATGGTCGTGGTAGACTAGTGATCATGGTCGTGGATTCGCGGTCGGCGGTTTTAGTTGAAACTTGAATTCGAGTCTTGATGCCACAAAAGACCCACCGTATAGCGGAGCTGATGCACGTTAAATATGGTCGAGATCCAAAGTCATCCCGTGGCTCAGGAATGCCAGTACAGGTGTCATCCTCGTCACCTAACTGGGGTATAGCCTGAGGTCACCTGACTGAAGTGTTGCTTTTCAGTTCAACGTTAATAAATAATTGTGCAATGCCATAGATTGAATTGGATCTCAGATTTCTCACATAGAAGTATGAGATGGAAATTTGAGAACGTTAGATGTTATCCTAGAATTACTCTCGGCACCTGATTATCAATTAATGAAAATACTAACATAGACCACAAATTAATTACAAGTATAGACTGAGTTCTATTTACTTCTTCTATCATACAATGTCTAATTGCAATGAAGAATCTTTTGTTATAAATCTTTTCTTACAAGGACCCTGTTATAAATCATCTACGATGTACGAAGACCCAGATGAGCTTCCTTCAGAGAGTCCTTCGGTTAAAAACTTTATTAGGCTTAATTTTTGAACCAGAACTCATTCCATCACAAAACCCAATAAAATTGACAGGCACCCAGTTAAATCTTGACCTGTTTTTTGTATGTTTTTTATTTAGAATAATTTTTTAAATTTTGTATGGCTATTTCTTTTTTGATAATTTACAGGATATATATTCTGAGGTTTTTAATTTTAATAAGTTTTTATGGAACTTTGAGTGTGTGTAAAGTTAAAAAAATTTTCTAATTAACATTATATATATATATATAATATACACATGCTTCATTCTAATTGGTCGAAAAGAGTAGATATAGTTTCTGAAAAGGGGTTAAAATGGTAAAGAATTAGTTACAGCCTTGTTCTTTCAAAACAAAATCAAAATATCTGTCTCTCAATTCTTACGGCTGAGAGAACTGTTCACTTATCATGCCTCTCACGTACTTCCCATCGGGCTGGTTAATCGAAGACTTTTTTTTTTCTCCTCCTTTTTCGTTTGTTACACTTGTTTTAGCTTAAGCTCTCCAAACAAGAGTCTTTTTATTCCATCTTCCTGAGTTTAAGTGACTCGTTGGGAATTTTCTAACTCAGCATAAAGACAAATAAAACTAAGTATCACTACTACGAATTGCAGTAAAAATTACTTAAAAGTGATTTGTTTCGGTTAACGTCACTGTAGGTCATATGAGGGTTATCTGAGACGGCTTTGAGCTGAAACAAAGGAACATAAATTTTTGTTCCTTTTTTCGCCGAGAATTCAATGCATTGGAGTTGGTTCTTAACAGAATTGTTTTCCTTGTTAACAAATGTGGTGTTCGGATCCTTATGTGGCCACTGTAGCCTAGTGGTCATGGTCGCAACCGGCGTTGTTTCAATGGAGTCGTTGATTCGAATGCTGTTGACCTGCCGTGTAACGGGGCAGATGCACATTAAATCTGGTGTAGGCGCCAAGTTCTCTCAGTGGCGTGGTGCGGAAATTTGGAGAGAAAGGTTCCAGCATCTGAAGTCATCCTCGTCACGTGACCGAGGCTCAAAATAACAAGATCTGTCATCAATGGCCCTGTTTATAATTGTATACTTTGCATGTATGAAATGTATATATACTCATTGCCATAAAAAATCGCGCACCAAGATGTAAGAAGGGGATTGTTACAAAACTTAGCATGAAGGTACATGTCAGGCAGATATGTAAATGATCAGAGCTGTCAGAGTTCGAGAGGGGATGACAGAAACCGGGTGTTCAGCCGGCAAGTAGCTCGCCACCTAGGCCGTTTTGACTTTATTATGAGGAGGTGTTGGGACCTGTGGACAAGAGTGAGGTCTGTTACACGTCGACCAGGATTAAGACACCCTCGACAGACCTGTAATCTAGAAGACCGTCACATCATACGACAGACACGTATAGCGCCAACTGTTATGTTGTCCACCCGCCATACACAGGCAGCACCTTAACTACAGACCTCTGTGTCAGTCCGTACCGTCGCAAGGTGCCTGGCTGAAGGACAATTCCTATCGTGGCCCCCATTACGTGTACTACCATTGCACCCACTCACCATCGTCTCCGTTTGGAGTGGTGTCGCGCTCGAAGAGATTGGAGTGCAATTGAATGGAATCAGATTGTCTTTAGTGACGATTCCAGACTTAATTTGGGCAGTGATGACAATAGTGTGGAGGCACAGTAATGAACATTTCAATCCTGCCTTTGCTATTCAGTGGTACACCACTCCCACAACTAGAGATATGGTATGTGGTGCCATCGCATACGACAAACGATCCCCTTAATATTAATCCACTGCACCATGACAGACCAGAAGTGCGTTCGTGATATTCTTCAGCCACGTGTTGCCACTCATGGCAGGGCTCCCAGGAGCCATTTTTCAACAGCCAATGCTCACCCGCACACAGCAAGGGTTTCACAGGACTGTCTCCACTACATAACCACCCTTCCCTGACCTCCTCGATCTCCAGATTTGTCATAAACCAAGCATATCTGGGATCATTTTGGACAGCAAGTTGGACAACCTTCGAATTCGGTCTAATTAAAGGTGCTTTTTTACAGCAACTGCGGAACGAGATGTTGCCAGACATCATACGGGACTTGTAAGCCTCCAAGTTCAACCGTGCCACATCATGCATTTATGCTAAAGGTGGCCCGACAGGGTTCTAAAACTTCCATTCATTTGTAATTTTTACTACAATAAATGATCTTGCTTTGATTGTGTAATCACTTACATCAATGTTGTACTTACTTAGGTAAAATTAGTGTTATTGCTTAGATAAAAATTATGTGTGTGTTTGTTGTAATTATGTTATATCTTATGTTATTCGTTCAACATTTATTGTTATATCCTATACTTTCTTCTTGAAAGTTTTTTTTAATTCCGAGAGGGGGATATGATTGTCTCCCGGGAGGTCGGTTTATAGTTCTAAACCCTTTTGGGTGATCTCGATAACCTTGGGAATTCCGCCAATGGCCCTCATGTTGCTTCTCAGTTCCACGTCGATATACAATCATATCACAATTAGTTTTTCCTTAATAACCATCCATCATTCTATAACTGGAGAAGAATATGTGCTATAAAATCAATTTCAATATTATCAACAAGCTGAAACATTTACTTGTGTACCCTATATGCTAATTATATATAATGTGGATTCCGTGTCCAGTTGACTTTTTTTAACTGAAGTTGAAGTTTGGAAGTTCGGAGAGGGAGATGCCCGCTGAAGTGCCGTCATCGTCACCCCATAACGAGGCTCATAATTATACAAGGTCCGTCGCCGGTTGCCCTCATGTTAGTGGCCGCGGTAGCCTAGTGGTCATGGTTTCGGATTCATGACCGGTGGTTTTCGTTCAGTCGCGAGTTCGATCCTTGGCTGCCAAAGATCCGCCGTGTAGCCGGGGCTGTGCATGTTGAATCTGTCTTGGTCCAAAGTCCTCCCGTTGGCGTGGTATGGAAGTTAGGAGAGGGGAGTGCTAACTCAGGTATCGTCCTCGTCACTTGACGGAAGTTCAAAATTACGAGGCCCATCGCCAATAGCCCTCGTCTTGCTTCTACTGCGACGTCAATAAGAAAACCAAACATGCATTCAAAAATACGAACACTAATGCTTTTTCGATAGCGATTCATCTGAAAGGAATTCACCGAAATGGTAACACTTCACGTGCTAAAGGCTTAAAAATACGACCAATTTTGCTATGATGTTTAATATTATTACAACGTTTTTATGTATTTCACTTGGTGTGTGTCTGTCTACGTGTGCATCAAAATTTCTATCGTTATTTTAACCAACTTCTCATCAAGCTAGAGCTCTGAATCTTTGGGAATCATTCTTTCTTGCCTAGTAATGCAATATTTAGACATTTGGAACAAATTTTAACTAATATATATATATATATATATATATATATATATATTTGTCTACAGCAGCACTTGGCGACAGGAATTATTTGGTGGTATTTTTCCAAATGTGGTTATCCTGGTCCGATTCGCGGACTTAACGTTCAGCCAAAACTTTTTCTGGTAACGTTTTTAAAAATGTTGGTTCTTATCTCGAATTATATTAAATGTTAGCATCTTATAACGTTACTTTGTTTGATTTTATTAACGTCGCATTGGACAACACGAGGGCTATTGGCGACGGACCTCGAACTTCAGTCATGTGAAGAGAACGACACCTAAGCTGGCACTTCCTAGCCAAAAGCAGGACTTTTGGCCCCAACAGATTTAACGTGCACTAGCCCCGGCTACACGGAGGAACTTTGTTGCATCAAGGCTCGAACCTACGACTCGACGAAAACCGCCGGCCACGAGTCCACTGCCTTATCCACTAGGCTACCGCGGCCACATATTATTACTTTGATGTCTACTACAAATATATAATTTGCAACATGTACTAAAAAAGATTTAAAACTTTAAAAGTGTAGTATCATAATTTAGATTCATATCATCAAATATGTTTTGTGGAGGGAAAAAATAGTTGCTTTACATATATTCCAAATAAATTACGAAAAGAGTTATTGCTAGTGATAGCGTCGTTTAGCGAGCGCTGTACAATTTTTGGACGACGCCTTTACAATCAAAACATAAATCAGAATGATAAGGGTTTTTCGTCAATATCCCGTAAGTGAGGGATGGGAAAGCTTCTAGATATGCTTATGCTGCGCTAAACAACGTGTAGCTATGATCTAGAGCAGGGGCCACCAAACTTTTTTGATTATCGACCCCCAAAAAATTTTAAAATTCTCTTATAGATCCCCTTTATAAACAATGATTAAAAAAAGAGAGAGAGAGAAACTTACTTGTTTCTTAAATAAATTAAATCATTTAAGAAATAGTTAAGTTTTTTTTCCTCTCTTCTGACTTTGACAAAATCAAATTTTTACATTTTTACTTAAATCAATGAGAAGAATATGCTTGATGACTCTTAGCTAGATTAGCAATATTTGGTTCAAAATTTGCTTATTTCAGTCTCATGCGGCTCGGAGCTCCATATTCCATTTATTTCTCTTCTTTGTTAAATTAGAATTAACATGACTGAAGCCAGATGCAACCATCTATGAGCTTGGGAATTGAATTAAAAAGGGAAATGACATATTACAAGTTTTGGATATTTTTGCGTAATATTTATATTCGTACAGAATGTACTCACAGTTATATTATTAAAAAGTATCTTTACTTCAAGATCAGCTAATGATTCAACGACTTCATCTTGCAAATGACTGCCGTTATTTTCAATTTGAGCAGAAAGTGGCGCAATGGTCTATTCCGAGATATTTATATTTTTAATATTTCCTAAGCGTAATTTAAAAAAAAATTGCTTAATTTTTGGAGAGGATTTGTATGCATTTAAAATTCTACGTTGGTTCAATCCAATTGTCGTAAATTTCAAAAGTATTGAAAATCTTTACGTAACAATGAAGATTTAAACAAATTTAACTTGAAAGAGCTTAAAATAATTGTTCGTAATCGAATTTAATGTTATATCTTTTACTTGGTGACGTGTTTGAGTAGCATTGAACTTAGCAAACACATTGGCTAAATAAAAAAAATAATTCGATATAAAAACCAACGTTTTTAAAAACAACGTTTTTATATGGTGGCAAAGTTTATTAGAGAAAATTATTGAAATATTAGTTAAAACTGTTAGTTATTTTTAACTTTAAAATTCACTTAAAAAGAGACATTTGTGAGCGTTTTAAAAAATTCATAATACTCATAAAATCAAAACATGCATTTGAAAGTTTGTAAGTCATTTTATTAAAAAAAGGATGGGAACCAGAATTCAGAAAAAATGATTGTGATAAGACATGGCGCCAAATATTGGAAACTTTCTTTCTTGCGAATGATTACTGACTAAAAGTCAACAACCCTTACTATCTCGGAGATAGTAAAGGGGAGATAGTATCTCCCCTTTGTGAATACAAAAGGTTTACGATACCGCATGCTGCGTGGGGAGTGCCCGGTGCTCCCAGAGGGGGAAAGAAATTTTTCCTCAATCCTAAAAGCGCCGAGAGGAAAGAATATTTTGACTTATTAAAATTATTGAAATATTAGTTAAAACTTGTAGCAAACGTCTAAATATTGCATTGTTAGGCGAGTACGAACGATTCCCAAAATTTCAAAGCTCTAGCTTGATGGGAAGTCGATTAAATTAACGATCGAAAATTTGATGACACACACACTCTCACACACACACCAAGTGAAATTCAGAAAAACGTTGTAAAATATATATTGTATTTATTTTTTTTGCATTTCGTCACTTAAAGCTAGATTAATTTCAGTAAGAAAATTTGTAACTAAGCAGTTACAAATTTTCTTACTGAAATTAATAATTAGAGGTGCATGTTTACAAAAGCTTGTTGAATTGCTTATTTAAGCAATTCAACAAGCTTTTGTAAACATACCCCTCTTGATAATTATCATATTTCGGTGTGTAATAATAATTGGTTTGATTGTTCATCATTTTCCTCGCAAAGTTTATCAAAAAGTCTTGATTTAAGTGGCTGTACTCTAATTTGGGACATCTTGTAGCAAAGAGAAGCAAGAATCATTTCTCACGAGTCTAATAATGAGAACCCGTCACGAAACATGCATACTTTAAACGGTAAAAAAAGATAAATAATAATTTTAAAAAGTATGCAGGTATGAGAAATTAAATAAACTATAATCTATTATAAAAACTTTACTTGTTATATTATAATTGCAAATGGCATTCCAAACGAAAATTGTATATACTGTGTTGGTGTCAATAAGTTTGCGATTGAATAGCATTGGTATTCCTTCATAGACCCCTAATCAACCCCCAGGTGTCGATATCGACTTTTTTCCAACCCCTATCTAGACGTTTGAAAAAGTGGGGGGGAGGTTACATTTAGAAGACAAGAAGAAGAGTAAAAAATAAAGAAGGATTGCTAGAGTATCCCAGGGGGAACGTCACCCGTATTTACCAAAGTCAGTAAACCTCGTGGGAAAGGAAAAAAAGAAGGTAAGTCTCTGAGGGTGTTAATATCCTATTGTCTGGTTTCATTGCGATGCTAAATAAACAAATTAAAGTTAAGAAGTCATCTTTCTCTCACTCTCTTTTTCTAAAAAATCTCTCAATTTTTCAATGTTTCACAGAAATAGCCATTTCTTAATCGTTTGTACAGCTCACTGTACTATTAAGAGTACTGTTCGATTAGTACAATAGTGTCGTATTTGTCACATATTGTTCATAATTTCCTTCCTTTTGAAGTTTTCTAGTGGCCGTGGTAGCCTAGTGGTTATGGTTTCAGACTCGTGGTCGGCGGTTTTCGTTGCATCGAGGGTTCGAGCCTTGGCCTCTAAGGACCCGTCGAGTAACCGAGGCTGATGAACGTTAAATCTGTTAGGGCCCAAAGTCTTGGCGTGGTGTGGAAGTTAGGAGAGGGGCTTCCTGCTCAGGTGTCGTCCTCGCTACTTGTACGTAGTTCGAAACTACGAGGCCAATAGCTCTCATGTTGCTTCTTGATGTGATGATTAATAAACAGTTGATCAAAAAATATTTTCTCTTACTTGTATTTAAAACTAGATTAAATAATATTGGATTTTTAATTAGTGATCAAATATACATATCGCACCTTTAATCTTAAGCTTTTGTTTGTTATAATATCACGCCTAGCCAACGAAAGAAATGGACTGTATTTGAGTTTATATCGCAAAGTAACTAGTTCATGGTCATGACTTTTTATTTCTATTTTTTACTCTACTTTTTCAAATTCTTTTTGATTTCTGATAGAAACATCCATTCTCTATGTAATGCACTTTTTCCAGGGGTTGATGGTGTACTGAGAACTGAAGAAGAGGGCAACCCCCATGGATATTAAGTTGAAGTTATGAGGCGCCATTTCGCCCGACCTTACATCTTGTGACTTTCACCCTTTCCCAAAGATGAACGAATGCCCGGTAGAATCTCCCTTCTACCGGCCATTTTGATTTCTTGAACGTAACATTAATCCTATGGAATTTATACTAGCGCTTTCTCAAATCTATTTTATTTTATCTATTTAAATGCAAAAAAGTACATCCAAAAGAACAGAAAATAATGAAGGTTTGTGTGGAATTAACATTTTTCTTCTGATTTTAAAAATAGTTTTACACCTGTTTTAATGATTCGTCTGGGAATTTTCCGATCTTTAAGAAATATATTCAAATACTGGGGAGAAAAATGTAATTCCGCAGGAACCTTCTTCCTTTCTTGCTCTTTCGGGTGCACTTTGTTGCATTCAAACAGATAAAATAGAAAAGATTTGAGTAGCATATCGAGACTGGCTGTGTCTATTTCTAAAATTAAGAAGTTAAATTTCATTTAATTTCACATAAAGTATATTTGTTAAGGTCAAATCTTTGAACCACTTCCACTTGTCCCATTGCCTGCAAAAGTACCTATGTAGTCTCGATGAGAACGCGTTTCAAATAACATCTGAACTAATGACCACGACCTGATGCTGCAGACAGGATATCCAGCTCAATCGCTTTCTGCCGCCCCCTACATCTGTCCACGCGGGGTCATGGTTTCCCTCTGCTTCCTTCCCACGTTACGTCACTGCTCAAATGTAGTCTGTTACTTTACAATAGGTGCTTCAAGGTCACAGATTCATTCCCCCCCCCATACTGCCGTCTATAGCTATGACTAAAACAGTTAAGAATGGACATTACTTTTTTTTCTCCACTTCGTTACATTTTCGTAAAGAGACTTCCAACGAAAACGAAATTTTGAGTTTCACGATCATCGTTGGTTTTTTTTTTTTTTTTTTTTTTAAATCTGCATCATTGAAATATTTTTATAAAATCTGTGTAACATTTTATAGATATTGTTAACGTGTAATTAAAAACATTCAATCTTCTTACACCTTTATTAACGGAACTAATCAACTCACTGGAACTTTTTAAATTAAATAAATGTGTTTATACACATAGGTATTATATTAATATTTTATAATTTATAAAGTCTTCATTTTAAAAAAAAAAAAATTATCATTTTGAAAAAAAGGAACACGTTATCCATAGATGTTTAAAATAGACTTCACATTCAGCATAAAGCGCGTCCAAACACTAAGGAATTCAGGCCTCAACTGAAGTGTTGAAAATAAAAGCAGTGGCGGTGCAAATTAGTCGCTGCCATGGTAACCGATGGAGGAGAAACGAAAATGAGTGACCTTGATAAGCCTATTCTAAAGTAACAGACTACAGAACGATTGTGAAACACTAAAAGTAAAGTGACGTCAATGTGAGAAGATCCCCGTAAGAAAACATGCCTTTCACCACCCATTAAAATAGAATTCAACCTTACTATTAGTATTTGAACCACTACCAGTCATTTGGTCATGATTGGGAACAATAACAGTCGTCAACAGTTCTCGTGCGTCTCTTTGGCGGTGTAAATTTAATACCAACTAAACCGTTAAATTACAATGGTCTGGACTACCACCACTACTATACTGTATCTGCCCGTATCATCATTATCACATTATGTTTCTATGAATCATTTTACAGTTACACATCGTTACATAGCTACTGTTATGTTAGTATTGCATTCCACCCCTGTGTGTGTCTGGATCATAGCTATTCAATTAATATGATAGATAGTACGAATATGCAATGGATTTAATAAACTGTCATCAAATATTCCTTCTACAGCTATTTTAAATTAATGAACATAATGTTAATCCCATCGAATTTCTACTTCCTGAAATCAACAATAATGTGTTAAATGAAACGGAATAAAGTGTATATGCGAAGGAACAAAAAACAAAGGGGAAGATTTCTATATACATTCTTTTTTCTTCCATTCTCGAAAGCAAGTTTTTACGTATTGATTCATTTGCAGGTTTTGAGATATTTTTTAAAAAAATATTTAAAAATAATTTCTAAAATCAAAAATAAAATACAATCAGCCCTTTTAAAGAAGTAAAATACAAAAGCTCTTTATTTTATCTTTTATAATTTCAGATATACTTAACTGTATTTAATATATATATATATATATATATATATATATAGTATCTTATGTTTGCGAGGGTAGAGATTTAATAGAATTAACAATAAGTTCACGAAATCAATGTGGCTGGTAGACATAACATTAAAAAACGTAGAAGTATGTAAAATAACATTTTGTATCCATTTAGACAGAATAAATCTAAATATTCAATCAAATAAATTTAAGTTTTGAAAATCTCTTGATACGATGTCATCAAATAGTGATTTTTTTTTTTTTTCAAAGGGAAAAAATATTCGATTCTCTACACACGCATAACACACCAAGGGTAAACATAGATATTTTGTAGTATAACTACCAGGTTCACTCATTGCCATAAAAATTTGCGCACCAAGAAAGAGTTATCAGAATAAAACGAAATTTTTCATTCTTAAGTACAACGTTGTTGTAAGTAAGTGATTATAAAATCAAAACAATATTATCATTTATTGTAGGAAAAATTACAAATAAATGGAGGTACATGAGTGCGTGATATGATACGATCGGCCACTGAAGCATACAAGTTCTATATGATGTCCTGCGACATCTCGTTCCACAGTTGCTGTAAATGCGCCTTTAATTCGACCAAACTCGTAGGCTGTCCAACTTGCCTTCCTGAGTGATTCCAGATGTGCTCGATCGGTGATAAATCTGGAGATCGAGCAGGCCAGGTAATGGTGGTTATATAGAGGAGGCAGTCCTGTGAAACTCTTACTGTGTGCGGGGGAACTTTATCCTGAAGAAAAATAGCTCTTGTTAGCCCTGCCATGAGTGGCAACACATGTTACTGAAGAATGTCCCGAACGTGCCTCTGGGCTGTCACGGTACCGTGAATCAATATTAGAGGTGACCGTGTATCGTATGCGATAGCACCCCATACCATCATACCACTTGTGGGAACTTTGTGCCACTGTACAGTGAAGGCAGGATTGAGACGTGCACCTCGGGGCCTCCACACACGTACACGATTGTCATCACTGCCAAAATTGAATC
Source organism: Nephila pilipes (assembly GCA_019974015.1). Taxonomy (NCBI): domain Eukaryota; kingdom Metazoa; phylum Arthropoda; class Arachnida; order Araneae; family Nephilidae; genus Nephila; species Nephila pilipes. The sequence continues at coordinate 11,871 of BMAW01098183.1, read as the reverse complement.
TGGAGTCGTCACTAAAGACGACCTGATTCCATTCGGTTGCAGTCCAATCCCTTCGAGTACGACATGATTGTTAACGGAGACGATAATGAGTGGGTGTCAATGGCAACACATGCAATGGGCGCTGGTGGTGGACCAGTGCCCATTGCACTCTCACAGATCTCACTCTTGTCCACTGGTCTCAACACCTCCTCACAATAAAGTCAAAACGGCTGGCGAACTACTGGCCGAGCTGACCACCATGCTTCCATCATCCTTTTGATTATACCCCTCTCGAATTGACAGCTGCTCATATTGTCTTTGACGGCAGCGTAATGGCATCTCTAGTTAGAAAGCGTTCCTTCTGCAGCGGTTTAAATACACGCAAATAAGCTCTGCTTACCTGTTTTATAATCCAAAAAAAAAACGAAGTTCAGCGACCTCTGATGACATTATGCAATGCGCAATCACGCTGCCTTTCTAATCATTTATCTGCCTGACACGTAAACTCATGCCAAGTTTCGTAACAATCCCACTGTTACTTCTTGGTGAGCAAATTTTTATGGTAATGAATGCATTATAAAAGTCTAAACAGAAAAAAAAAAAATCAGAAATTCACATAACTTGAAAATAAAGGTAACCAATCCATTTCTGATTCATTCAAAATCAGTTTGCAAGAGAATATTTGACGAATTTTTATACCAATATTTTCTCTTATTTTCGAAAATGTCTAATAATTTTTTCATCACAGGCTGAAAATTTTGGCATTAAAATGGCTAATTGAATCTAAATAGTTTATGTAAAGGGGAGGACAACCCTTAACATGTTGATGATCAAAATCTTCACTTGGTTGACGTGGCAGGGCTGTGGATGGAAAGGAACAACCTCTGGTGTCGACCTCGCCTTCTGATAACGATTTAGATGTAACAGACATATTAACTGTGTTTAGATGAGCTGTGTGTCGTATAGAAATAGTAAATCAACTCGTGACATTCAATACATCAGTTCTCTATTGCTCTTAAGAGACAAGTTTTGCACGAACCTCTCAAGAGAAAAGTAATATGAAAAAGAAAAATGTTTTAGTTGATGGAGGGTCTTGTTTATTGCCCCATTTGTAAGAAAGTGTTTTTAAAAATGTTTTGCCTTGATTTTATTACTTTGTATCAGTTCTTGCTTCTATGTTGAAATAGAGTAGTTTATTTGTCTTTAGCACGCCATGGTCTATCGTGATGTTCAGAATGGGTGAACACTTGTAAATTGTATGTTACTCACTTCATGAAAAACACTTCGCTTTATAAGTAGCCAGGAAGTTCCGATGAAGAACCACAGTTTGTAATTTTTAAATTTATTTACATAAGTCAAGTTCTTCTAAATTAGTGTTTTCTTTGCATAAATGATACTTCAAATTTTCATTCATAGGTTTAATTCAATAATTTTCTGTTTGTTGAGATTAAAAGCTGCTATTATTCGCACATCATTATGTTTTCTGAAAGGAGCATTACAGTCAGTTTACTAAAAAGAATGAAATTTTGTCTATTTCTTAAATATTAAATTAAAGAAAGCATTAATTAATTTTAACATCGAGTAAAATGTAATAGTAAAGAACAGTCAACTGTACTGTAGAAATGAAATTATATTTTTAATTGATGCTCGCCTTTAAATAATGCTTTGCTAATCAATAATACAATAATTCAATTAAGTGAAAAAAAGATGTATTGTTTGTTCAAGAGTGTCTCTAAGAGATTTCATTTCTAAAAAAATTTCAAATAGTAAATATGATCGCTTGAAAAAAATAAAAAATAAAAAAATAAAACAATAGTAAACATATAGAATCTTCATTTTCAAAAATTTTTAAAATATTTTGTATGTTGCATGAAAAACCAAAACGGGAAAAGTTAGAAATCGTACGTAGAAATTCTTAGAAATATTTTCGTATTGCACGTTATATATATATATATATATATATGCATTGTCGATTTCTTTACGTTAGAAACAAATTAATGATTAGAGATTTACAAGAATCAGGCTGACTTGATGACTTGAAAAAGCGCGGCCAGTGTCTAAATAAGATCTGGATAAATACTTTAAGAGCATGAACTCGGGTTAACCAAGCCAGCAATTTTTAATGCAACAGATTTTAAACAGGCCTAATTTAAAAGCAGTAATTCTGCATAATGAAACAAAAGGGTATAATTCAAACAAAAACATTTAAATTAGTATAACTCTTATATGTTAAAGTCCCGTGTTCGAATCCTGGTTCTACTAAAGACTCATCGTGTAGAGGGGAAGAGACACATAAAATAGGTGGGTTCTCAAAGTCCTCATGTTAACATTGTGTGTAGGTTAGATGAATGTGGTATACCAACTAAGTTGTCGTCCTCGTCACTTTACTAAGGCTCAGAATTACGATATCCGCCTTCAATAGTTCTCTAGTTAAAGTGGGATGGCGATCTAACAATAAGCAAAATAGAAACTTCATTTTCTTATTTTACGAAGATTCAACGGGGGAAAACTTTCGTTAATCGTTGCAACAATTATTTGAGTTATTTGAGGTTTTAATATCGAATACAAAACTGACATGTCGCAGAAATATTTGCGTCTCGATAAAAAAAAAATTGTCTTCATTCCGTATCATTCAATGACAGCAGTTATCTTGAATTGAGTTATTTGAAAACATATTAGTCATCCTGCAAAAAAAGAAACAACAACATAGTTCTGAACAAGAAAATGAGTCAAATTTTGTCCTTCCAATTTAGTTGAATATATTTGTCATTTCTATAAAAAAATAAAGTAAAAGTGAAGTGATTGATATGTCTACGAAATTCGTACAGTAAAAATTAAAGGTCATTTATTGTTTAAAAGAATTTTATATCAAAGAGGAGTGAGTGTGCTTGTCTTTCGACAAATGTGAGGGCGGTTCAAAACGTAACCATCTTTGGTATGGGAGATGGGATATTAGAAATGGAGTGAGTCACTACATTATTTTCCTGTGATGGTTTTTCCCCCTTTTTCAAAGATGCTCATGAATTATGTGATGCCCTTTCCATCCCAGGAAAACATTATCTCAAATTTTACTGCCGATGAGACCATCTTCACCTTCTTTGGAGGAGATTAACCGAAGCAACTAAATATTTCGTTTTTTTCTCCTTTTTTTGGTGTATAATGAGAAATTCAGTTATCATTAATGGATAGAACTTGAAGCAAATTGACGACAACTAGTCCGCCTCAGCAATCACATTTTGATTAGGAAATCATTACAACTAACCATAAATCGATGTCAAATTTGTTTTGTCGCCGTTTTTCAGACGGTAGCAAATAAAGGCGACATCAACTGCTTTGGTAACGCCACCTGTCGTCAGAAACAAGTGCATTTTGAACCATCTTTGTAACGCAATCCAAAGCATACTTTATCTTTTATCGTTCCTAACGAATCTTAAGAAACAGAACGAAGGAATATCTTTCTTGACTTTCTAAGAGAAATTGAATCTTATAACTCCAAAAGAATGAGACAAAAGAGCAATTTGACAATTACTGAAAGAGAGAGAGAGAGAGAGAAGAGTCTCAGTAATCTATCCAGTGATGGCGGCGTAACCTATTTTGGAGCTGTATCTAGTTGTTTCCATTCCATCGCTTTCTCCCAAAATTTCTTATCTAATCTGTAACTCCAAATACCCTCCTACTTCTATCCTGTTCAAGTATATATAGATGTTCAAGAATGAAAATCTGTGACTTTGGGTTATTCGTCTTTTTCTCTTCACTAACCATGGGCACTTCTATTGAGCTTAATTGTATAAAATAACAATTTCTTTCTTTCCCAAATGAAATGTGATTATGTTAATTAGATGCGAGGTGAAACAAAGTGAAAGGATTTAGATATAATGATATATAAGGGGATGAAAAGAGATTCAGGGGCTGTGGATAAGCAATCTGAGTGAGTGAGGTCAAGAACTAGGAATAAGAGTATTGTGACTGTCTTTAGGATTATATGGGATTGAACTAACAACATTAATCTCTTTCAGATAACTATAGTAACGGACTCGGTAAGAGAATACCTTTTTTCAATTATAATTAGAATTGTTAGCTGGGGCGGAAAGCCAGAGAGAGCGTTTAGATTATTAGGCATTGATAATAAATAAATTCGCTTGTTTAGTATTGAGTCTTCTTAAATTGTTTTTATGTCTCTTAAGCTTAATATATTAAATTGAATTATAGTACAAGAGCCAAATAGCGGAATAGAGCCACAAAATGTGGTCAGTTATATATATATTCGAAAAGTTTATTAAAGCTTAAAAAAAAACTACATGATTGATTGAAAAATCTCAGTACATAAACAAATTAGCCAAAAAACAAATTAAAAATATTATCTTAGAAAAAAAATTAGTATGTAAAAGAGAAACGTTAAAAATAATCAAAAATTCGTATGAAAAGACGATACTAAATTTACTAAACACTAGTATACAAATTATATTACTTCAATATAAAAAAAAATAAACCATCAATTGACAACTTATTAAATATGAAGAAACTTCAAGCAATACAGTAAAAATCAGAGAAAAGAATTTTAGCAATGCAAAAAGGGAGATTGTGTAACTTTGCACTATTCCACTTTTTGGAGTGAAAAATATGTGTTTAAATTAGATTCACGCATTACACCCTCAGTAATTATATTATTATTAACGATATGCACCGAGAAAATAAAAAGAAACCAAATAGAAACAGAAATTCAACAACAACAGAAAGGAAACTGACACAATTCAACCAGAAGAGAAAAAATATTAAAAAAAACATCTATACCATTGATACACATTAAAATACTTTTTAAAACTAAAAAAGTAAAGTACTTTTAAAATTATAGTTTCAATGTTGTTGACACACAATTAACAGGGCACTTAAACCAATGTGTCTACAATGCTATGATAAAACCGAGAAAAGAAATTATTGAAAGATTGACTGTATAAGATAAATACTTACAGAAAAATAATTACGAAACAAAATTTTTAAAAAGTTAAAAACTATACCAAGTAAATATTTTTTTAAGAAAATAATTTTTGAGAATTATATAAATCTACTAACATTATTAGAGATCTAAACTGTAAACGAAATAAAAGAAAATTATACAATATCGTCACCAAAAATAGGCGAAAATTGATATAAATATGAGCAAAATTATAAAAATAAATATGTTCATTTTAATACACACATATTTAACAAATGTAGCAAGAAATATGAATATATCAAAAGAAAAAAAATTTTAAAACAAAAAAATTTAGAAAAAAAATATTTAACAAATATATATATATATATATACAACTTATTACCAACCAATAGTTTGCATCCTTTTACACTTTATTACCAATCAAACAATGATTTAAATCTTTTTTCATTTTATATGGTGAGGACGTGTTATATTTTTTTCATTTTGAGTATGTGATATCCATCTTGAAGCTTAAAGAAAATTCCGTCTTACTACTCACATATTTGAATCTTCATTTCTTTGAATTTTTGTAAGTAATTTTTATATTTTGATTTGTTGATAATTTTTAGAATTTTAGGCTTTATTTTTGTAGATTTTATCGCTGAACTTTTTTGCATCTTTTAATCATTGAACTCTTTTGTAATTTGGATTTCCCAATTCAGCCTACCAAGTCGCAAAGGGGGAAGGTTGGTACCATTAAACTAGTTTAACCCCGCTTATTCGGTCCTCAGCCCCATTCCAAAGTATGGAACAATATTCCTACATTATTTCCAAATTTGTGCTTTTCCTTCACTTCACTTTCTCTTAAAAGTTTTCTAGTTATTTAATAGATTGTTTTGATTTTTGGTTTTTAGGTTTTGAATTTTTTTTTTTTAATTATTATTTTTGAAACTTTTTTAACTGATTTGCATATATATTGATCTGCTTTTTAATGATTTCTTCAAAAATTCAGTTCTTTTTTAATTTTATTCAGTCAAGGCACGGGTTTTAATAGTATCGATTTTGTGTTGGATATTCTTAGACTGTTTTATGCCAAAATATATATAAACATGATAAAAGCTCAGTTTCCTTTTTTAAAAATAATTGTCTTTTGCGCTTTAATAGGTAGGGATTGATGTGCATGAAATATGTTGGAAGTCCTCACGTTAGAGTAGCGAGTAGGTTTGCAGAGTGGGGTGCCAACTCGAATGTCCTCCTCATTACTTGATCGTGTTTCAGATTGCGAGATTCATCGCCAATAGCCCTCGTGTTGCTTCAAATCGAAACTTCAATAAATAATCTTTTATTGAAACTACGAGAATTAATAACACATAAGTTGCGAGTGAACCACTCAACCAACCAAACTACTGTTACACCTGATGTGAAGAAAAGCCTCAGTCTCGAGCTTTAATGGTTGGCGACGTAATAGTTTGTTAGCGAGTTCTAGTTCTGATACAACTAAATTCCGTTGAGTGTGAAAAGGGGGTTGTTATATTAATCTCTACCTCAAAATCCTCATGCAATGTGAACGTCAGAAAATTGAAGCTCAGATTTCGGCTTCATCAATATTAGACAGTGATTCCAAATTACGAGGCGCACTGACTGTGATTAGTGTATATTGTGTCGTTCAATAAACAAAAACTAATCATGAAAAATATTTGCCGTTAAGATACACAGCAGCCATTTTTAATTTACAAGATTCATATTTGCTTCCCATCGCACATATAGATTATTCTATCAGTTTGGTTACAGCAACCCTGAATAGTTTCGACTTGAGGACGAAATCGTGACACAGAAAAAATCAACAATATTTGAAAATTTGCGATTGAGAAGGAAAGAAAATACTAATAATAGAGTTAAATAATTTCCATGCTTGGCACAACTCAACAAGTATTTCAAATACTCGCTGCTCGCAAGAAAAAAAAAAACATTACCTCAGAGAATTTTTTGAGTTAAAAAAAATGTTCCATATTCAAGTAAGTGGGGTATGTGGTTGTGTCTTTGTGAACATAGTTTAAGATATGAGACTAAAAATTTTAAAGTATTCAATAAATGTGTAATTTTTCATTTACACGCGAAGTAGATTTTTGACTTTTCATCCGTTAAAATAAAGATTAAACACGAAAATATTGTATACAAGAAAATTTTTGTGTTTGTACATTAATCAGAACCGAGTAAATAAAAATTGGAAATGTTTTTCATCGAAAAAAATTGTTTCCAAATTAACCCTATTCTCTAATTTAAGAGTAAAAACCACTTTGAGAAGTGATGCTTTGAGATCGAAGGGAGGAGGAAAAATTTTTTTCTTTTCACCATGAATTGGATGCAATCCACAAAAAATAGGATAACAGGCCAAATGTGGGAACAAATCGAATAAAAATCCGTCGCCAAGCGTGCGGCTGAGCGGAAGATGCGATAATGATCGATGTCGAAATGCCAGCGCCTTCCGTTTGTTTTTAGCAACCGATTCGGACGATCGGCGTTCTATTAACTGCGGACGAACCCCTCTTTCGTCCCCCCCCCCCCTTGTGAAGAGAGAGGGTTAAAAATAAATGCGTGGATTATCGGAGACGAATTAAGACCGACACTCCACTGCCGAGAAAGTGGAAGAGGAAATATTTCAGAGTGAGTACAATAGGGTGAAAATAAAATATAGGGTAATAAAGGGAGAAAAAAAGATAATGTGTGTGTGTGTGTGATAGCGTTGCAAAGCTCGTATTGATTGGCATTAAAAGGCTTAGCTGATATTTAAAACATTTCTTAATTAACTTCTGTGACATGCATTTTTGTAATAACTTATACATTATTATTTTCAGTTACTTATACTTTAATCGTTCTTTTTGGTAAACTTTATTTTATTTTCATTTTCTTAATATGTTGGTTACATCTATTGGGAAACTTATTAAACGAATTTCATTACCTCGTTCATCTTCCTATGAGCATTTAAACGAGTTTGTTATCATCAGTGATTATTTGATTGATTGTTTTATTAAGGTCGCACACGACGGATTATTGACGACGGACGACACTTGAGCTGGTACCTCCTTCTTCAAACATCCACACTCCGCCATGGCATCACTTGGAGCTTAGATAGATTTTACTTGCATCAGCCCCGCTACACTGCGGATCTTTAGCGACAGGATGACTCGACCCCACGACTCGATGGAAACAGCACAGGCCTCAAATTCACGATCAAGACCATTAGGCTATCGCTTCTCCTTGTTATTACCTAATGAAGGCTGTTTTACCTAATTTTAAAGAATATAACAATGTCGGTACATTTTTTCAGAGAAAAAAGAGCATCCTAATTTCTTTATCCTATAATGAGCAGCATATTCTATAAAAATTTGTTTGTTCAAATTAATCTTGGTGTTTTTTTCCACATAAAATATGTTATAACTTTGGCTCCTACCTTCTAATATTAAATGGATTCTTAATTTTTCTGTGTATGTGAACAAAATAGCGCAGAAAAAAATTATTTATAGACATTAAGATCCCAATACAAAACGAGAAATGTTTAAAAAGTACTTTTTTTGACGACAGTTGGCATTTCTAATGCAACTGATATTCCCATTGTGTATTCACATGTGTTAAACGGTGCCAAAACAAACTTGACACAGGTTCATAAGCGAATTTTGATATTTTCATAAATTCATTTGTTGCCAAATCAAAATTTGATGCTTCATGGAGCCAAAATAAATATGTTTCTGATTCATTGGCGAGTTTTGGATTGATGAATTTAGCGTCCATTTTCTGCCGAATCAAAATTTGTTTACACCTGCGTTGAGTCGTCGTCGTCATTTTGTATCAGTTGACACCTCAAGGACACCTGGTTTGTGATAAAATACACGAGATAATAGGTTGCAATCAAAATAATAGGTTATATCAAATGAATCTGCTCCCAAGAAGGCGAAGATGGTCTCATCCACCGTAAAAGTTAAGACTACGATTTTTTGCGGATGCTAAAGGCGTACTTGCGGATTTCGAGGGAAAGGGAAAACGATCAATAAATGATACCACAGTGTGTGAGTTGCTCCTTTTCCCATTTCCCATTCCTAATACCCCTTTTCTCAGTCCTAACAAAGGTACTTTTTGAACCCTCCCCGTAAAAAGTTATTAACTTGAATTTATTTGAATATTGCGTCATTTTTTTTTTCTTGGCCGAGGTAGCCTAATTGTCATGATAGTGGACCCGAGGGAGGCGGTTTTCGTCAAGTTGTAACTAGGTTCGAGCCTTGATGCCTTGCTTGGCTGATGCACGTTAAATCTGTCGTAGCTGAAAGTCCCCCCCATCGGCGTGGTGTGGAAATTTTGATAGGGGTACCAACTCAGGTGTCGTCCTCGTCACTTGACCGAGGTCCGTCGCCAATATCCCTTGTGTTGATTCAATTTCGACGTGAATAAAACCAACGAACCATTTTCTCCTGTCCTGAAATATGATCTAAATTGATATCTTGTTTAATAACAATCAGCTAAAGCAGCCTCAACTGATCATACTTTAATACATGTAATAAAAATAAACATTTAATTGGATCTTATTTTTCATGGGAGTTGAATGAATGCATATGAATTTGGCAATGATTGAGTTGGAAACTTCTCTGCACTTATTTGCATCCGATTTCTGCCAAAAAGCTTTAGTTTTAATATTGTAGCATATTTATAGTAGCTTCTGGCATGGAAAATAATTGCAATGAGAAGCATTTAATAAATAAAATGTTAGTTATAATAAATACGAGAGTTCATTCAATAAGTCCTTTGAAAATCCGAGAGAGGACGCTTTTCCCTTCGAAAATAGTTTGGTTTTAGTAAGCATCATGACTCACTTGACAGCTGTCTAAGCTATTCCATGACACGGTCTCATTTTTACTGTCGATTGAAGCGTGGAACTTGAGTTTATTTTTTAAAAAAATGGAGAAAAAGGGAGTTTCTCTCTCGAGTCGGCGTGTGAATGAACACTTACATTAAAAGGCTTAACAACGAAAAATATCAAAGCTGAGCTGGATGAAATTCAGGGCATGTCTGCTCCTGTTTTTGCAACGACATAGTTTTCAGTGGTCGACGAATCAAAGTGCACGGAATAGTTAACACCACTAGAATATCGCAAGGTACAGTGTTTTCGATTTTGCACGAAAAATTGGGTGTGAAAAAAATATTGTCAAGATTGTGCCGCTCTCAGTGGAAAATCTAACGCAATTGTGTGTTCGATTCTGAGGCTATTATGGCATTTTTTAGTCACAATCCTGACAATTTACTGTGCCAATACATATCTGTATGCAAAGCGTGGGTACAGTACTACACTCCAAAGACAAAGGAACAGTCAGAACACTGAGTTTTTGAAGGCAAGTGGGTTCCAAAAAAAAGACGATGAAATGGGCCGGCCAGGCGATGGTCACGGTTTTTTAGGATGCGATTGAATCCTTTGCACCTATTATTCGGAAAAAAGGAAAAACAATAACTGGAGAATGTTATGCGTCGTTATTGCACCGGTTGAACGAAGAAATAAAAAAAAAATGTCCTCATTTGTAAAAGAAAAAGATCTTCTTCCATCAAAACAATGCACGGGTTCACACCTGCGCACTTTCGATGGCAAAAATCATGGAATTAAAGTTCAAATAATTACGACCTCCACCATATTCACAGGATTGGATCCCCTATGACTTGTTATTTCCTAACTTAAAAAAAAATGGTTCGTTAGACAACGGTTGACGTTGAACAAAGAGACCATCGGTCAAACAGATGCCTATTTTGAAGAATTTCCGAAATCCTCCTTTTTAGATGGTTTAAAAAAATGACTATAGATGGCTTATTTTTTTCTCTTAAATAAAAAAAAATTGAAGAAATGCTTGGCAAAGCGTATAAAGCTTACAAAAAAGGAGATTATGTAAACATATAAAGAAAAAAAATCTACCTAAAATAATTATTTTTTCAATCTTTTTCTGAGATATAATCAATTCTTTTCAATCTTTTATTGAACGATCCTCGTAGCACTAGTACGTAAGATAGATACGATGAGTAGAATTTAGTACGCTAAGAGCAATTGTTATGAGTAGAATCTAGTTATGAAGACAGTTGTAATGAATAGCGTTTGATAATATCCGGTACATTAGATAGTTGCAATGATCCATATCCTAAGACATCTGGTTTTTGTAAGATTGTGGAAGGGGAGTGCGTGTATGTGCTATGTTGCAATAAATAACATTCAATATGCAAAATAGTTGTGATGAGTAACATCTTGTTACATCCAATATTTAAAATAATTTTAATTAGTAGTATCCTGGAATGGAGTATCGGATGCGTGAGATAATTGTAATTAGTAGCGTCTGTTATATAAGGTAGTTGTAATAAGTAATAGAAAATAGAAAATAAGTTAGTTGTAATAAGTAGCACATAGAAAATAAGTTAGTTGTAATAAGTAGAATCCATTATGTAAGAGAGTGAGCACAATCTAGAACCTAAAGAATGGCTGTAACGAGTAGCATCCAGTTTCATCTAGAATACAAAAATAATTGTGATATGTGTGATGAAGAATATGGAGACAGTTGCAATGAGCACACACACACACCAAGTATCCCACCGGCAAATTAGTTTCTGTATCCAAAACTGAAACTAAAAGGATAACAAATTAACAATATCAAGGTGCTTCGAGATAACATTATTAGGGAACTACGAGGCATTCCAGCAGACGATTTCCAGGAGGATCTGGAGAAACCCGATGATCGTACCTGACGATCATTTACCAGGGCCTCATGTAAGATAATTGATAGTAAAATTTATTTACTGCTAGATACTACCTATTATAACTATCTGTTTTATTTACGAGCTGAATCCTAAATCTTTTTAGTCATTCTGTGTGTGTATGTACTAGAAACTATTTATTTCATCTATCTTACGTTGAAGATGCAATGGAAGGTTGTGTGTGTGTGTGTGTGTGTGTGTGTGTG
>BMAW01098175.1:0-19607 GCA_019974015.1 Nephila pilipes | reverse complement strand
TTTTCATAATTTCAAAGCCAGGTATTCAGGACAGCTTACGCATGATTTTCAGTTTTGTAATGTTAAGTTTTGAAATACATCCGAATTTTAAATAACTGAACTACATCTTCCCTCAAAGAGAAAAAGAATGCGATTTCCCACTCCAACTCATATTTTTCAAACTTGATTTTTGAAAAATTAGTAATTAATAGCATCTGCACACATTTATATTTGTTCATACGTGTAAGTATCAACTGTACTTTTGCACAGATACTTTTGATTACTAATTATTTCAAGATTGAAATTTAAAAAATATTCATATGTGTAAAATCCCTTATAATTTATCTTCTGTTAAAGGATAATTGAAGTACATGTAATTAAAATCCGGACATTTTTCGTAATCTTAACATTATACAACTACGAATTTTACATAAGCTACCCTGAAAATCTGCTTTTCAAATTACATCAAAAAATATTTATGTATGGTACATACAAAGTTAAAAATTATTAATCACATAAATTTACAATTCTATGAAAATTTAAAATATAAAATTCAAAATTTAATAAATTTCATCGCCAGCATATTTTCATATATTCCGTAAGTTTTTTACAAATCAGTTAAAAACCGCACGTCATTAGCAAAAAATATGCTGAACAATTTGATGAATATAAAATAAAAATTTTACTTGGAAGCAAAGCTGAGATACTAAAACTTCGGTATACAAAAATTATGAGCATATCTACAATAGTTTCTGAAATAATTATTTTAAAATTCAGTTAGAAATTTGTTCGTTATATTATGCGTAATATTAAATATACCGTCAACATAATAAAGTAATAGTTTGATGCATTCACAGATATTAAAAATAGATATAAGTGACATTATTATCACAAATGTTAAAAAATTTATAATTTTAAATTCAATTATAATTTTAAATTAAACTGTACACTGTTATATATACACAATATTGTGTTTCACAAACAATTTTTTCTCAAATAACAAATTGTTCTGAAAGTAGGCATTAAGGTACTTTAAAGACTTAGTACTTTTGTTTTGTTTAAGCATTTAATATAAAATATTTTTTTTTTCTTATGTGTCTCTGATATTTTTAACATTTGTAACAATTAAAATTATTGCTTATATACGATTCTTTGCATTTTTTTGTAAATTGAATGAACACTTTGATTACAATTTTGTTTATTTGAGAACATATGAACACTGATTTATTTTATTCATGAAATACAAGTTTGAATAAATTGACTCTTTTTGCATTTGTTTTAAAATATGTATATTATATTGAAATTTAAACTACCCAAAATTATACCTGATTTGTTATAAACGAATTTTTGATCTAATAAACACATATAACTCTTTTTAGGTACAATTTGTAAAATGGACTAAAATTAATAGATGAATATTATTTTTACATATTGTGAATATTTTGCACTGAACTTAAACATATATTTTAGTCCCTTTAAGGTTGGAGAAGCAAATCGTAAGCAACTTTGCATTCATTTTGATATTGAATATAAAAAGCTCCTCGGCTATTCAGAAGTGAGGTGGTTTACTTTGAAACCAGCACACAAACAGAGCACAAATAGAGTGCATTTTGAAATTATATGATCCGCTTCGGTCAAGTTATTTAAATTTAAAAAATACCTTACATTTGGAAAAAATATCACCTTTCAATAGATCAAATCATACGCTCTCTTTTCTCTACAGCCAGACATTATTTTTCTGTAAAACTACCAAAGAAATTAAACATCATAACATTTCAGCTACAGTTTATTTTATTCCGATATAGAACGAGATATGATGATAAATTCGTACCATTAATACTAAAGAATAAACTAACAATTATATATGGTTATATTCCTGGGATTAAGAATACATTTCTAAAATTTAAAATTGCTTACAAAATTTGTTATGAATTCTTTGAGGAAATGTCTGTCAACTTCACTGAACTAAAGTGTTTTAAGTGTACTGTTTTGAAAGACAAATTAAAAAGGGAAAAGTTTCTCTCACTGCCAAATTTGTAATAACTGATATGTAAGATGTAGTAATCGATGACAATTTTCTGTTAAAAGATATAATACGAATATGTACTTAAAGTTTGAAAACACCAAAGAAACAGAAAGTTGAAAATTAAAATGTGGGATTGAAGATGGCTAGAAATATTTTGACATTTTGAAGAATATATACTCCATTAAAATTTAAAATTATTTATTGAATGTAAAATATATTACCTTTGCACAAAAGTGGATGTAGATGGGGTATTTCGCTTAGAGCAGAGGTATTCAACCTCTTGCACTTTGGGGAACCTTTTGAGCTTACCATTACCTTCAAGGAACCCCTTGATCAAACAGCAGAAAAAATAGGATATCAAAGCTCTTTATCCTAATCAAATTTACAAAATTATTATTGCATTTCTATTTTTTTATTAGAAACGTCTTAGTAAGATTAATGAATGTTAAGGTAGCGAAAGTTTTTTTTTTTTCCTAAAATATGGCCTATGCATAATAAACAAAAGCAATATTTTTTTTAAATATAACAAATAATGAAAAAAAAAAAGAATTTTAATGATTTGACCATGAATGTTTTTTATTGCAAAGTATTTTTACGTCTGTAAAAATTTCTGAAACCATCAACCTAATGTCTTCTTCAGCATCCGACCTATTTCTGTATTTTGTTTTTGTCGCAGTGTACAAAGAGAAAGATTTTTCGCATATATAGGTTGAAACATATGATATTAGATGTTTCACAACTCTTACGGCAATTTCATGATATTATTTTCTATTGTCAATCAAAAAATACATTATAACACTTAACTAACTTTTAATTTCAATTGAGTATACATCAATGTGATATATCAATCAAACTGATATACACTCAATTTTTTCTTTTGTTGGGAGTTCGGAGGTTTTCTTCTTTTATTGGGTTTAGTTTAGTGTTTTCTTATTAACGTCGCACTGGAAGCAACACGAGGGCTATTGGCAATGGACCTCGTAATTTTGAACTTCGGTCAAGTGCAGAGGACGACACTTGAGCTGGCACCCCCTCTCCTAACTTCCACACCACACCAACTTCTTTTATTGGGAGTTCAGTGAATTAAAAGTCTTAAAAAGATTTTGGATCCAAGATAATTTTTTATTTTGAACAGGATTCAAAAAAGGTTTTTTGCAGATCTGATATATGTTTGACCAAACTAATTTTTACATTTTTATGAGGATCAGCGTTACCGTCCACTAAAATATTATGCAAATTACTAAAGCATTTAATATTATCTTTCAAAATAAATTCTGTTCAAAATTTCAATTTTAAAACAGTGGCGCCAATTTTACTTCATACCTCGAAAATAATGAATAAGTGTGCATTCTTCACCTGATCCAAAAAACGCCTAAATATGTGACCTAATGCGTCTCGATTACTGTATTTGAAACACGTGATTTTACGAAATTTAAGATTTTATTTTATCCTTAAAATATTTATTGATATTTATTTTTACAAGCAAACTGCTTCTGAGAATTCAATCTTCTATAAAAATTAAACTTTTATGACAATTCTGGCGCTTTGATTAAGCAAATAGTGCTTGATAGCAAATACTAATCATTAATTTTTTTCAAAACATGCAAACAATTTTGTATTTTCTTGGTCTCGTATTCAATAATGAATATAGGGTGCTTTTTCTAGGTTAAAATCGTAATATTAAAATTAAAAAAAAAGTTTTTAAAAATTACAGAAAAAAAAAAATTTCTATTGTTTGAAGCAAACAAATATTTTTCAACTATGAACCCACCAATTTTTATCGAGCTATATTTTTTTATTCTTCATTTGTTATAACGCTTTTATTGAAACTCAATAGATCGGGCGAACATCTTCCAAGTTCTGATCTGTGAATAATCTGAACCCCATTCCTGCTTGCTTGTAGCCTGCCGTACAAGATTTCCCCTAGGCAACGAAATCGCTTATCTAAGCGTCGGATCTAAGCAATTAAATGCCCAACCCAAGGGGTTGTGTGGACCACCCGCGTCATAAAAGGGGGTAGGAACAGGAGGCTCTTGCATTTTTGAAGAATTTGTGAATGGAAAGGGAAAACTTTTCGGGACCTTTAGCTGTGCCTAAGTAGATCGCTTTCGGTATAGCTTTACACAAAAAAGTAAAACGCTCGGAGGGTTAAGGGTGCTTTAGCCTTATCTTGAGGTTTTCCTACTCTTTGACACGCATCACAAGTCTTAACGAACTCTTCTACATCTTTATAAACATTCGGCCAAAAGAAATATCTTAAAATTCTGTCCTTGGTTTTTGTCACACCTAAATGCCCCCCTATCTCGTCATGGCTCAGACTGCTAATTTCGTGCCTGAATTTCAGGGGCACGCACACTTGTCTGATTTCTTCTCCTCGTTTAGTTTTCGTAACTTTAACTAATTTCCCGTTATAAATCCCAAACTCTTTATCAACTCCTGTTTTGGCTTTATCCCATAATACTTTGATATCCTTGCATTTTTTCTGCTCCACCTCAAATTCGGAACTATTTATTTTAGCTAAAATTATCTCTTTTCCTTCTTCAAATGGAGGAATCTCAAATTCCTTTTCTTCTTTTCCTTCGGACGGGGAAACGAGTTTTAACGGGGGGTCGACCTGTCCCCTAGCGATTATTTCCTTTCCAACCTCAGTGGGGTGTATTTTCCCCGCACTTCTCGTCACTACAGCGTTAATTAATTGTATGCCCTGTTCACTAGAATTAATAAGTTCCGCCGTCCGATTGCCTAACAAATAGGGATCGTCACAGCGTCCGTCAGGTTTTATCGCGGCTTTGGTATAAAACTCACCACCTTTTGTTTTAATTTTGATTTTAGCCAAAGGTAGGCAGTGACATACATCATCTAAAGGGCTTTTCAGCCAAACGTATTCCCCTAGGAGATCACTTTCTTGTATCCAGCTCCGCGCACATACATCTATGGATGATCCCGAGTCTCTCAAGCACATGCGATCTACGCCATTAATTTCCATTTTAACTTTGAATTTTTTAAAAGGATCCTCATTTTCAAAGTTAACATTTAAATTTGCTATAGTTTCGAAACTACTTTTCCTCAGTTTTGGGCAGGATGGCTTTATATGACCTATTTCGTTGCAGTAGTAGCATATAATCTGCCTCTTCCTTTCAAATTGCCTCTCTCTTTCCCTCATTCTCTCTCTTCTAAAATGAGAGCTTTCCTGATTTACTTCATCCTTACATGAATCCTTTTTTGGTGAACTAAAGGCCTTACCTTTGCCAACAAAGTGACTTAATTTATTATTACTTTCAAATGGCTGTTTATCAAAAGACTTACGATCCGATGTTTTTGTCGCACCTTGCTTTCTACGTACTTTTTTAACAGTCTCGAAATGATCTAATTTTTCAGGTAAAATCGTAGCTTCTTTGAATTCATCCCATGAGTCTATAAAATGGTCAACCAACTCTATGGGAGCTCTCTTTTTTAATTGTTCAGTTAACATTAACTCTTTTAATCCGACAAAATCATTTACCTTCATCCCGGCTAACCAATTGTCCAGGTAGGACCTTAAATCAAACACTAAATCAGACCACAATGTACCTGGTCTTCGCTGATGGGATTCAAATCTATCTCTAAGGGCCACAGGTGTAAGTTGGAACCTATGTAAGAGTAAATTTTTTATGTGAGGGTAATTGTCACCCATCTCTGGTGGTTCTTTCACCACTAACTCCACGATTTCCATCGGAAGTAACGGAATCAGCTGTGAAACCCATCTTTCCTCTGCTACCTTTTCTTTTTTAGCTTGCCTCTCAAAAATTTCAAAAAATAAATTTATATCAGCATTCTTAGGATCAAATTTAGGCACCAGATCTTTTAAATTCACCCTTCTATTTACCCCCTGGCCTTCTAAATCTTCCGACGATACACTCGCCCTATCTGTGATATTAGCCAGTCTCATTCGTTCGAGCTCAAATTCCCTAATTTGTCTACGCTCTTCGAATGCCATTTTTTCTCGCTTTTCTTCCAAGACTCCCTCCATCACTGCTTTAACTATTTCCTCCTCATAGGACTCACTTTGAATAATTCTATTCATGATTTCCACTTTTGTAAAATTGTTTTGGGCTTCAATACCCAATTCCCTTGCTATTTCTATCATATCATCTTTTTTTAGCTTCAAAAGATACGCCATGATATATAAGTAAATACAGTACTCAATCTAAACAAATATCACAAAAAATAATGCTCTGAACAGTACTACAAGTTCAGTAAATTAATCACACCTTATTACAAGCAAAATTTTAAAAATAAATACCTAATATGCAATGACTGTACCCATCAAACAATAATAAATAAATATACTAAGAGTTTAACTACATACGCAAAATAAAATAACAAATTTACAAAATTATCCAATTCAATTACAAGAAAAAACAGCTATTTAATCTCTTAGCAGAGTGTCACAATTTTCTTAGCATATATAAAACTCTACAAAATCTACACAGAAAAGATATAAAAATATGCTGCCCCGAGAATAATCTCAAAGAAAAGACTCACCTCTCTGTCGCTTGTAGAAGAAACCCAATAGCTGATGGTCGTTCCTTCTCACGTAAAGAATCTTTATCACTTTCGTAGAACACCAATTGTAGATCACTTATGATGAACAAAAACTGTAGATTTCGTTGTAAAACAACACTTGTAGATCACTTATGATGAACAAAAACTGTAGATTTCGTTGTAGAACAACACTTGTAGATCACTTTTGTAGAACAGCAATTGTAGATCACTTTTGTAGAACAGCGATTGTAGATCACTTTTTGTGGAACAGCGATTGTAGATCACTTTTGTAGAACAGCAATTGTAGAAAAACCACTAGGAATAGCACTTCTAAATTTTGCTTCGTCTATTTGCGTAGTACATACAGTCAAACTCGAGCATGGGTTCGGACATCTATTTATTTAAATGCCTAAATCCCACCGCTGCCACCAATTTTATATCTAATAATTATAGCTGTAACGTCGTGATCCCTGAATGTGTCGAATGAAATGGTAAACAAGTCACACAGCTCAAAGACGATAATTCTTTATTTAACAATACTTTCCAGGTTTACTCTTTCCGCCTGAATTCTTTTACACCATGCTACATCAATTACATACAGCACGTCTAAACATAGTTCAAAAACTCCATTATCTCAGTATTCAGTAAAGATTAAGTTCGCAAGCGAAGACAATCCTTCTCCACTTTCTCTTCTGTATCGCTCTCCGCTCCTTAGCAGAATCCTCTCTTCTCTTTCGCCGCTTTTAATACCTCGGGTGGGATCTCCCCGCCTTCCTTTTGAGTTATTTTCTTTTCCAAATTGCCAATCAAAAACTCAGGTCCGTCCCCTGCAACACCATTCGCTCGAACTGGACAATGTCGTTTTCAACTGTGCAAAGTCGGTGTCGGGCGTCACAACAGGCCATAAATTTGATATCCGTGACATGGACCGTGTGTCCCCAGAGGGTCAACTTTGCCTGATTTTGTTCTTTATAGCTTTTAAACATATTTTCAATGAATGGGAAGCTGGGAAACAATATATAAATTCCAAATATCCATGACATTGGATCGACAATACCTCAAAGAGGATTCAACTTGCCGCACCTGATTTTGTTCTTTATTGCCTTTAAGTTGTATATTTTCAATAGACGGGAAGCTGAAGTGAAATGGGTTCAAACTTGATCTGTGGAGGGTTGGCCCCACGCTACAGCTAAATGAATGTAACTAAATCTCGAAGGTATTCGTTATTTAGTTAGTTTCACTTATAAGAATATCTGTAACAATGAAATTCAAATATAGTACCCATATGGTTCTATGTAGTATTACAGATTATTAATTTATCGACAATGCATTTGTACAAAATTACCCTCTTATGACACCATGAGTGAGACAAAAGTAAACAATGGTAATACTTATAAGAGTAAAAACATTTGACATTTTTGGCTTCAATGAGGCAATTATTTCTATCCCATCAATTTTAATATATTATTTTAAATTTAAGATGAATGAATATTTAATTTATATTTAATAATTTCAAATTTTCCAGATCTAAATTGAATTTATTATTCCTAGTTATTGGTATCAAAGTACAAGCATTTCAGACCAAAAGTTTTTGGACAGCTTAATTACGCCTAAAGCGAGTTAAATGTGTTCACTAGTAAATGGCTAGGAATTATATATATATAGAAATTATTGATTGATATTATCTTATTTTCTTTATATATATGTATATACTATATATACAGAAAATATAAATCAATATTTAATAATAACTTCTAATGATTATTTAAAATCAAAAGTTCTAAATTAATAAAGGGTAAAGATTTACTAAAACAATTATGATTATGATAAAATCACAATCAAAATACATATAAAGATAACAACGAAAATTAAGATATTGAAACCCAGTAAAAAACAAATTGCAAATAAAGCTACTTAATACTAAAAAAGTCTTTGGGTACCCAACAACAGCGTATCTAATACTAGTATTAAGGATCAAATATTATTCGTTTTAGTACTAACTTTGTAACAAAAAACAGCAAGAACCTAAATTCACGCATTAAGAAAAGTAGCTCACGCGAAAAGAAAAGATTTATGAAAGAAAAATAATCAAATTATCTATCTAAAACTGCAGAAAAAAATACAGAATTATAGAAATTATTAAATCTAAATAAAAGAAAAGAAAACGATAAAAAATTAATTTAAATAAATAAAAACATTACTTCAAACTAAATTTAATCATTAGTAAAGGTTTCAAGATCTAAAAAATGATTTAGCGTAATGTAAAGCACTATCTACCAAACCCTAGTACTACAGTATACGTGTATGTCGATATGTGTATTGGTTTGTGCTTCTACAGGAAATGTTACCAGATACGAGGAAATAAAATTTGTTCTAGTTGATTATCACTGAATTAAACTAAATTCAAAGGTCACTGATAAAAGTTGTGGGTGCCTTAAATGACAACTACAATTATAATTATACACGTAAACTATGATTTGAAAATTATTTTATTCAAACTTATAATATATGAAAAATGTTTACCAATATGATCTTACAGCTGTAATTTTTAAGAAAAATATGTATCAAATTCTTAAGACTTTTTTTAAGGGACATGAGATTACAATATATTTATTGTTTCCAATACTATTAATAATAAAAGAAAATTAAGAAAGGAATAATAAAGGAAGAAGTACAAATATGTGGCAATTAAAAACATATATCTTAATTAGTTAATTTAAAAAATATTTTAGTACCAAAAGTATTAAATATTTTCTTTATGGTCCAAAGAAAAGAGAAATTAAAATTCTTAGGGATTTTGTTTTTAAATTTAATAAAATACGTAGTGTTTGCCTATATGTTGCTAAGGATATTTGTGATTATCTGAATTAGAAATATAAAACTGATAGTTGTATTTATGGTGATCAAGAAATAAAATATTGTCGCAAAAAATTTATAAAAAAAAACTATGATTATATAAATTTAAATATTATATTTTATAAGTTTAAAAATGTAATTACTTTTAAGTATATCGATATTAAAAGAACTTTTAAGTTTAATAAAAATTTGGAGGATGCATGATTTATAACTATATTAAATGTAAAGAATTTCGAATTAATAATTTTTGTAATTGACAAGATTATAAAGAATGTATAATGAAAAATACCAAAGTGTGACTAGCGGTAATATAAATATTGATAAAGATAAAAATCTTAGAGAAATTATGAATATATATATATATATATATATATATATATTAAAAGAATTACTAATGAAAATACAAATAATTTATCTAAGTTGGCTATTAAATATAATTTACCTACTGAGGTATTTGAAGTTAATAAATTTTATACTAATGAGAAGTTTAAATATATGAATTTTATAAAGATAGCACAAAAATTTTGGATCCGAATATTATAAATTACAAGATGAATTCATTGTTATTTCATCGATAAGGTTCCGGTAAATATGTTTTTGATTCCGAAGGACTCTATGCTAATGTGAATGACAAACATCTGATTAATAATAGTGCATTTATTAAAATTAATGATAGTGTTTGGGAAATAACTAATAAAATTAAATTTCTACTCATATTATTAACTCCAAAATTTCATAAAGTACATTTATTAAATTTAGTGCTCTAACTAATGGTTTCGATTCCTACGTAACTGAAACTGGTAAAATGTTATAAAAGAATTTACAGAATACTAAAGATTGTATATATAAGACTGTTTTCATTAAAAATAATTAAGAAATTGTTCTTAACATAAAAAAATTACTATGTTTATAGTTATGACTTTGAAAACTTGTTAAACTAAATACATATTGAAAATTTAATTAAGGTTATCTCTGTTAATTTTAAAGCATTTAAATTAATTCTTCCTTTTTTAAGAGGAATTTTATGAAGCATAAGGGTAGAATTGGAGATTCTTACGAAACGAAAAAGTAAATGAATAATCCAACGAAAAGTTGCAAAAGTGAAGGTCTTAAAAAGCATTTAGAATTGTGCATGTAGAGACCTGAATCACAAACAGTGAAACGAGGCAAGAAAAGACACGTCTTTAAGATTTAAAGATTGAGAAAACGCTGCAGCGAAACAAAAACCTAAAGAAGAAAACAAAAATTCAAGCTAATAAGGGGAACTTTAAAAAAAAAAGAGTCCGAAACGCTTAAGACAAAGAGTTTTCATAGGAGGCCACAGTCGAAAAAGTGGCTAAAATACAATTAAAAAGGCGGCAAATTAACGAGTAGGAGACACAAAGAAAAAAAAATAGGGGGGAAGTTCATCTATGAATATCCGAGGCAAAAGGGGAGGTGACGAAGGGTCTCAAGTTCTCTGATCAAAAGGTACAAGTGGTGACTCCAAGATATAACGTAAGCAAAATTGATTCAACAAAAATATTATATTTTTTGTTATTTGTTTTATGACATTGTAAACAATAATTTAAGTTAATGATGTCATCAAATCTGTTCCAGTGGTCCAATTTTAACTTGATTTTTCAAAAACCGAAAAATAAATGCTTGATTGCAAATGATTTTCTTACTTGTGAATAAGAGGAAATTGGGAAATGCAGTTCACTTGACGCTTCCTTTGAAAGTTTGAGGCTAAGAGATATTTGACTATTTTAATACTTATTATGTCTCTTTTTGAACTGCGACGTTTTGAGTGGATGTAAATCCCCATTTTTGAGAAAGGGTAATGTCCCAGTTAGGGATTTTTTGTAAAAAAATATTTACAAGATATATTGGTCAGTGAGATGTGTAATTTATATCTGTCAAATTTTAAGAGAATTTTTTTATCTTGAGTACTTATTTCTGTAATGATTAAAAATATTATAAAAAAAATACAGAAAATTTGTATTGATGTTGAAATTTCTATTATCGATCAATTTATATTTATGTTTTTATTCGTGGTTTAGCAATCATGGTTTCGAAGTATTACGAGTTAACGATTTCCGACTTTGTTAATATGTTTTCTTAGGCGAATCATTGTTTCTCTGATTGTATATTGTTCGAATTTCAATATATTTTGTGAAACAAAATGCGTTTCCAGTTTGGGTAAATCGACGAGGGAATGACGAGAGCATTGATGGCAAGCCGAATGCCATACCCAGTGGAATTATATTAGGTTTTTTTGTTTTACAATGGGCATATGGCAAAGTGTTTTCTTTTGAAACATCTATGAGAAGCATAACAAGACTATGTACGTTTTTGTAATAAAATGTATGCTTATTTCACTCTACAGTTTATTTTGCTATGCATCTTGCCTCATTTAATTGAACCACGTGAACCGTGATTAGCCTCGATTCATGAGATAGTACTGTACATTCAAGAATAGTAAGAAATGTATTTGCAGCAAATTGAGGCGAAAGTCAATGTGAATCGGCTCTTTACCTATCATGTGAGTGAAATATCTCACATTAAAAATGGTAGAAATTGACGTCATTATGATATATTAGCTAATATTTCTTCAGCGTGAAGCAGTTACTCTAATTTATCTCGCTAACTCATTCGATCTAAATGATATTTCGCTTTCTTGATAATTTTACATTTCGAAAAAAATCTATTCAAAATTGAATGGACGATGGATTTCATCGGGCAACTGGCTTGCTAAGCGGTCCTCAAGCCCATATCTATTAGTCTATGAAGTCTCTTGGAATGTTGGAATTTAGGAAGATTGTAGGAAGTAAAGCGTTTCAGATAAAAACGACGAACTGCTGATGATTTTTAAGATTTTGTGAGGAGCTGAGAGCTTTATAAATGGATGAGCTTTTGTTTCTTCATTGTCGGAGGGTAGCGGCTCTTTCGCTGCCTTTTGGAAGTGAAGGATAAATCTTTGGAATTGTAGATGAGATATGAACAAATCTGAAATTTGGAAAGAATTCTTCGAAGAATTGCATTCATAATATGGATATTAGTAGTTGAGTTTGTGTCTCAATTGAAGTGTGGATTGAACATGTTTCGTACAGAAATACTTAAAAGTTATCAGGAAGTTTGATGAGTTAAAAATGTAGTTATTTTTCGATTTTAAGGGCAATGAAAGTGAGATTAACGGAAGTGAATGGAGATTCGGAAAAGAGCTAGGATATTCAAAGCATTACATTTAAGCAAAACATTAATGGCCATTTATTTTTTATTTTACCCATATAGTATGCTGTATTTTGCATATTAATATCGTGAACAATAGGTAAATAATTAAGGAAATCCATTGAGAGGTTTTGAATGTGTTTCTTTAATGTGGTATTGTAAGAGAATTTCTTATTCATAGTTAGGGGAAGTTTGTGAAACAAAATTATATATATATATATATAAGATTAATAAAAGTTTGAGAAAAGATGTGGGTGTGTATAATCTTTTTGAAATGTTAGATTCCATGAGTATACTAAGAGAAGATAAAAGAGAAACTGTCCTCTAGCTATCTGCAAGAAGTGTTTGTTCCAAGTTTTAGAATGGGGAAGATTATTGAAAGTTTCCAGGTTTGGGGAAAATATTTAAGTCTAAGAATTTTATTTATAAGGCATGCAAGAGTTAAAAATGATCTTAGGGATGAAGTTTTACAGCATTTTATTTTTGATCTAGTCTTTCATTGATACTTTTTTTACTATTTGTTTGTTTAATATTCAAAATTAAAAAATATTTTTAAACTATAAGTGCTTTGAATATTTTGAAAGACATTTAGCAAATAAATGTTTGCATGGATAGATATAAACATTATTTTATATGCTAACTCAAATCACGAAATGAGATTTCAGTTTCACTTACACAAAATATTGCAGCATATATTTGCATACAACTGTGTCACAGGGTGTATTTGTAAGAGTTTATAAAATTCTAGACAGATGAAATTCATCACAAGAATTAAATATAATAGCAAATAAATAAATCTTATTTAAATTCATGCTTACCGTAGTTGACAACATATCTTGATGATGTATCTCATAACGATAGTTCAGTTTTCTAAATAGAGTAAAAAATATTATGAAAGAAAGCCAAAATTAAATCAAATTTAAAATTAATTTATCTTTTCCTTGTATGTTAAATAATTTAAATTAAACTAAGCATAAGAATAGAGATTTTAGATATCAAGGAGGAAGACAATTTACCGCAGCGCTTCTTTTCTTGTGAGTTCCAGCTCCAAATGAGATAATAAAGCAAAATATTGGGTTGGGAAAATTTAATTTATAAATATATGAGTTTGAAAAACAGAACATAAGTTACGATATATTTAGTACTTTTAAAAATAAATATGACATTTCAAAAATGTTAGTTTTGATTCAAATGCTATTTTCGATTATCGTCAGAAATGTTAACATTTGCCGTATAAAGGTAAAGAGAAGTTGGCTGATTTATATACAGCGTTTGAAGTTTAAAACTTGAGTTTTCACACAATGCTTGGCTGACTTTTGGATCGGAGCTGCAGATGAATTTTTTCTCGTAACTTCAGCGAAGACAATAAACGTTCTTTTGTCAATCATCGCCACATACATACCTGAGTCTTTCATTTTTTTTATCTTAAAATCTTAATAAAAAGAAATATCGCTCAGACCTGAATGGCACCAAGATTCAATTTATTATGCTGCAGAAAATCAGCTCATAAGTCTTATTAAAATATTTTCTTTCTCAGACATTTGTATATTTGGCACTAATTTTATAATATTTATTTTCATTTTTGCAATATATGTATATGTATTACTTTAAATAGACATTTTATTCAATTTGAATTCAAAATTTTTTAAATCAATTAATTTTATAAATACCAATATATATCATAAATATATGCATTTATATTGTAAAAAAGTACGAGTATTTCAAAATAATTTGTCAAATTAATTTATTAAAAATCAAATAAATTACTATCTAAATTTATTTAATTATTACTTTCTTAATTGAATTAGAAAGTATGCAATACATATAGTACTCTCTTTTAAATTGCGATCAACTCTCTTGTTTAACTTGCATTATACCAATAGAATATAAATCTCAAAGCAAAATATACGGGTTTGTGCATTTACTTTCATTCCCATCAAAGTTTGCTTATTTAAATACACTCATGTCTCAAAGCTGCGTGGTTTACAACAGAAATCGCATCGAAAGAGCGTGCTCCTTCATAGCCCCCCCCCCTTCTTTCACATGCTCTACTGAGGCCGAACGTGCAATGGCAAAATCTAAGCCGAATGTCCAAGTCCAATCGAATTGCACATCGGGAAAATCAGTTATTTTCGCCTTGACACCACCAGTTGGAGCTCCTGACTCATAGTTGCAATATGCGCCCCTCTTACGCATGTGCGCAGTGGTGTCGTCAGGATAAAATTCCTCCAGCAATTCCTAGCTCACAATTAGATTGAAGCCTTTTTTCGGCTAAGGATAAGAGCAAACCATGATTATGCACTAAAAATAGGAATCATGGGTATTATATGTGTGCACCTAGTAACTTAGAAATTGTATACATTAATTTGTATATACTTCAGTAGATTAAATCACAATCTTTTCTCATCGTTTCTTGGGCTAATGCTTTTTTGGGCAACATCCATTGCTTTTCAGAATTCTCTAAGTCTCCAGGAAGACAACTAAGTGAAAATATCTTTCATTTGAAAATTAATGACTTTGGGAATTAAAAATTCCAAAATCTGACATCCTTTCGGGGATAAGAATTAGAGAATTGTGGTATACAGTAGTAGAATTTAGAAGTTATGAAAAATGGTTGTAGAATTAAGAAATTAATAACTCCTTCCAGGAGTACGTTTACCAGAGCATTAAACAAAGCATCAGAGATTTTATAAACATAAGTAGTGTACACTGATTTTAGGTGGCGTAGATTGTTCTTTAAGAACAAAAATATAAATAATTAACATACTTAGATACGGATATTTTACCTAATTAGCAAAGCGAAACAATGTGCACGCAAGAGAGTTTTGATAAGAAATATGAAGCAATTACAGCTTATGAAGATTGGAATTTAGAAACGAAAAAAAAAATTACAAAGATTTTTGAACGTCTTGGAAAAACCAGAAAAAGATTTAACTGTTATAAAAGAATCTTCCGAACATTCTAATCGCAAACTTAAGCATCCAGAAATGAAACTAACATAATTTAATGGAAACATTGAGGAATGGCTCCAATGGTGAGGTGAGTATAAAAAAAAACTCGATGGAGATTTAGAATTTGTAGAGGATGATAAATATCAGCGTTTGATTCAATCAGTACTAAAAGGTTCACCTGCAAGACAGTGAGCTGAACCTTTTCCCCAAACCAGGTAAATTTACTAGGAAACTGTCAAATGTTTGAAGCAATGTTTCGGTAGAAATGATTTGCTGATCGATTATGCGTTAGAGAACTTCTTTCATTAATTATTAAAAATATTAATTTGACCAATCGTCCTCCTTAAGAGAAGACAGTCTTCTGTTTCATGTTCTGTCCTTCATCTAAAAGTGTTCTCCTTCTTGTCCTCCCTTTCAATATTTTAAAACTAATATATTAATATATCTATTCTGAGATGCCGTGCCATACTGTTACTCAAATGCTGAATACAAAAAAAAATTAGGATATTCAAAAATTAGATGGCTCACTCTAACACCTGCTAAAGAGCGTGATTTACAATTATTTGAGTCTCTTCGTTCATTTTTTTAAATTTAGACAAATGTCCAAAAACTCTGGAACTTTTTTTTTTCAATTATGAATTATCAGAGATATTAATGTATTTGGTACATAATCAGGCATCTATTTTCCACAAAAATATTCAAAAGATTAAAGGGGAATATATTTCAGCTGCCGAAGTTAGTCTTATTTTGAACGATTTTGTCCTTCAGTATAAATCACGATTGAAGAAAAATGTATTCCTTTAAAAATAATTAGAAAATTGTCAAACTTAGAGGAATCAAAACCATGCACATAACGGAAAGGTTGGAAATTTTTAACCGTTTCAAAAATAAACACATTCCATATGAAAATTTAGTTATTCTAGATGAATTTACATAGCGTTGCCCTGAAACTACTGCAGAAGATGAAAGAGTTTTTTTCAATTGGTAAGGATTTTTGAACATGCTAGAAATCAAGATTGAATGTTAATACTCTAGTAGTAGCATTTACTTTAAAATTCATTATGAAAGACATTTTTGTTATGAATTTTATTTAAAAAAACATTTGGTTAATTAAATAATTTAAAGGGATGTAAGCATAATTAGTGTATTTTTGTTTTAATTTATAAAATGTTTCATTTATTTACGCCGTACAATTTTCTTAACTTTTTCGTCCTCCTTTTCATTGTATTAAAGTTTTTCGTCCTCCTTTTTATTTCAATTAATAAAATGTTTCATTTTCTTACGCCATACCATTTTCATAACTTTTTCGTCCTCCTTTTCATTATATTAAATTTTTTTGCCCTCCTTTTTGTTGTAAAAATGTCAGTCACCTTAATAATGCTTATCTTTTTGGGCAAATATATTCTGTTGTTGAACTATACGATACTTTAGAATCAACTTTGACATCATTGAAATCATTAGGCGTGGTGAATTATAACTTTTCTTTGATTTTCCTATAACCCCTTGTTGAGTTTTGCTTAGTAATCAATCTTTTAAAAAATTTTGAATACAATCAGATTGAATTAATCACAACAGAGAAAGCCAATTAGAACAAAAATTAATTATAGCTCACTCTTTGTTCGATTTAGATAGTTGCAACAAAAAAATAACGATTAATCATCATTCTACAAAAAAGGGAATTAACTATCGGCTGCTGATTTATGTAACAGCTCCAGACGAAATACTCTGGCTTACAGTTCAAAAAATTGGGAATGCGTGATTTCCGATCAATCGCGTTTGCGTCAAACTGTAGGTTGGCGAAGAGCTAAACATACAAATGAAATTCTTTAAAACCATGGAATTTGTTTCCGGTGATTAAACTCTAAACATGGATGAATTCTGCATTTCTGCAAACAACGAGTAAAATTCTCAAAATTCAAGATACAACATTTTTATGCAATGTGTAAAGTGAAAGATCAATAACCGCATACTAAAAATAATGAAAAAAAGTTGGAGGTAAAATTATTACGCAGAGCTCTTTAACTAATAAAACTTACATACATCGATTTTATTTACAAGCAATTCAATCTTTTTATTTCGACAAATTCAATTATCTGTTGCTTTTATGAGACTTGATCATACCTATTCACTACACTTCCAAAGTTTAACTAATATGCGCGACCATGTGTCTTTTCGTTGGAAAAGGATTGGAGACTGATATAAAGCCGAATAGAAGCCTCGTGTATTTGTTAAGGGAAGGTTCTCGAAAAACCCCAATTTCAAGATTAGAAATTAAATTTAAATTGCTTAAATAAGAGCTCCTTAACTTTACTTCGCAGATCGAACTAACCCTATTTTCACTGCTTGTTTTTTAAGACTCAGCTTAAACTCCAAACGAATCGATTTTTCTCCATCACGAAAAGCATTTTCCCTTTCACCTTTAACGAATGAGGTTCTTTTCCATTTAAATGAACTCTATCGAATTTGTCCTATATTTTCTGTTCGGAAGCAATATGTGTGTCTCAGCACATATTCTGCCGGTGTACAAGACATTTTAATATTTTTTCCCAATCTAAAATATCAACCTCTCGAATTTCAACTCCTCAATACAATTATTAGCGATCAAATTCTCATATCCCTTACTTCGCCTTCTGTAAAATTATCTATATGGTATAGCAATGAATCGTTTTACGTAATTTTATAGCATTTTTAACGGGTATGACAGAGAATTTCTCTTCTTATACACCTCTAGATCCAGAAAATCTCCGGATTCAATTATTTGTGCATTTGTGTGTGGTGGAATACAGAAATGGTTTTGAGGGGGAAAGTAGTAAGTAATTAAATACAAAAAATGTTACTTTTTCTTCAAGAAATGTAAATAAGTTGATTTATCCTCTAAAGGAAATGTGAGTCACTGAAATAATTTAGCATCAAATACACCTGCTTAAAATGCACAAAAATACTTTTAAATCTAAGCAGCGTAGTCAAATTCCTCCTTAGACAAACTGAAATTTCGTAAGCATTTTTGGGGTATATCATTGTATTCTACCTTTTATGAAACAAACATTTAGTGAGACATCGATAAAATTGTTTAATGAAAAACAATCATTAAGATTCTAAATTACTTATTTTCAATGTAATACAACAAAACCGTTGTAATTTTTTAAAGTAAATTATTGCTTTTCTTTGTCAATATTTGGAAAACCAATTCCTATCCAAAAATAATTAAATAAACGACATTGATAAAACAGAATAAACTAACGATTTTAATACTATGAAAAACATTACTAGGTACATCCGTAATGTAAAATTGAAGAGGACAGTTTTAAAATTGCCTCATTCCAAATTTGGATTCATATTCAATAGAAGTAACTTTTTAAAATTATCTAATGTCTATATGAAGCAGTGTGTGTTGTGTGTATGTGTGTGTTGTGTGTTACTCAAATACATATGTTATTTGAAACATTTTATTTATATTTTAATGTTTGAAAAAAAACTTTTGGATTAATAGTGATTTTTATATTTACAATTAATAGTAGTCATAAAACCTTAAGTGCGATTTATTTTAGATTTTTGATTAGTATTCCAAACTAAATGAAACTAAATTTATTTTAATAAAAATTAGTACAAGGGACGAGTATAATAAAAAGATACAAATTAAGGAAGAACTTACTTGCAATCTACGTTACAATTCCTTCGGCAGTTGTCTAGATTATCAAAATCTTCTTTTACATATTCGCATGTCTCTAAAAAAAAATACGACATTTTCCACATAAGGCAAATTAATTTTTTATGTACAACTAATTTTATCATATATAAAAGATGATTTTTTGTCCATTACAATTAAGCCAATATTTAGAATGATTTGTTGTACAATTAAAAAGGGAAATATCTCTCTGATTTTTTTCCAGTGAAACGGGACCTTTCCATTACACGTTCCTTTGAAAACGGTGCAAAAGATCGTATAAAAATACATGCACGATATTGTAAATTTGGGAATAAGTTCCTCAAATTTAAAAAATAGTGTAAGATGAAAGAATTCTACATATATTTCCAAAGAATCGTGTAAAAAAAGTATTAGT
>BMAW01098168.1:0-43523 GCA_019974015.1 Nephila pilipes | reverse complement strand
TATATATATATATATATATATATATATATATATATATATATACATATATTTCTGCAGATTTAATTTAGTTACTTTATAAATTAATCTGAGAAATTTGGTAACCTGGAAAACCTTTTGAAGAAGGTGTGCTCCAAATATATATTTGATGATACATTTTCAAGCGTAAACAAATGACCTTAAGTAGACGTGTTTAGTGCAAACTTGCGGGTGACTAACATGCGCGCACGAGGGAATTACCCTGCTTGAGGCAGCTGTCAGACATCTGCAGGTCATTGATAGCAAATGAAGTCTTAGTAAAAGCATCGCAGTTTTGATTTTGAATAACTTTAGCAACACTTTGTTCAGTAATTAAAAATTTCAAATTTATAGAATTGAAAATAGACAAGAAGAAAGGAGAAAAAAAATTTCGAACATTTTTTGACACAAATAGTATGATTTTTTATCAGTTAGCTCATTTCATTTTGACTTGAAACAAATTACGTGACTCAAAGAGTAAACTATATTGTTTTGGAAAAAAATTAGACCGTACAAAAAGTCAACATGAAACATAACTTTTTTTAAAAAAAATGAGGAGAAAAAAAAATTCAAAAATGCTTCAAATATTTAGTAGTTGTAAATTTCGTAGTGCACAAGTATATAGTAACTAACTGTATATTTGTTGAATATATATATATATTAATTATATATCGAAACAGACAATAAAGTTCTAAAATAATTATCTTAAATTTTGTGGACTAACACATGATGAACTTATGATATATTCGAATAAAATTCTTTACGGCATGTTACTTTTTAGAACGAATTTATTCCTACTTTAATGTGACATTCTTTTAAATTGTTTAAAACACACATTAATGTGATAATCTTTTAAACACACGTCTGAGCAATTTTCAAATATTGACCCTGTTTTTTTTCAAATCTTATCAGATATTTAAAAAGTATTTTTAGGATTAAGATCTGAAATCGTTGAAATCGGTTGGATTACTAAAATAAATGAGTTAATCAAGCAAATACTATGATAATATTATGTGTTAGCAAAAACACTATTGAAAAACAAACGTGAAATATAGATTGTTATACATTACTTTATTACATATAAATACACGTATTACAAGCTTTTCAAATGCATTCAAATTGCATTAAGTATAATTTATCTCATGAATGATCCTTCCACTACCCCAGAGAGAACTTATGAAGCATGTCTACAGTGATTAGCTCTTGTCTGATGCATTGTCTGGAAGATGCATTATGATACCTCATTTCTACATATGATGCGCTATGATACTCCTCTTCTAATTCAAGATCCCCAATGCGTTTATCACTATTGAATATAGAGAAATATTAGCACGTTGGTAGCGAAACCATTTCTCTGTTGTAAATAAGTACTTGAGAGGAGAAATAGCTGTAATATGGAACTAGACATTGTTAATCAGTTTTCTAGGGACGGCAAATACATCTACCACTAGATACATTTGATTGGAATTTGATGAATCTTGCATCTTAAATGAAATAGCTAATTAGACATCCAAAGCAAATTGAATTAAACAGACAATTGATAATTCAGATATTGTTCTAAGTATGCGATACACTTGTGATCAAGAATTCTAAATTAGTGTAGTGATAATTATCGCATATCATGTGCCATTACAAGACACAATTTAAGAATTTGTACTGAGTTTGATGAACATTAACAGTTCTTAGGAGCAATAATATCCATGAGAAATGTAATTTTAAATATCAAATACATTATTATTTTTATAATTACTTAATATATACATTATCCAATACAGCAGCATTGAAAATCTTTGAACAAGAAAAACCATTTCACTAATAGATAATGATGAGATAAATGTTGAATTTATGAAATAATATTTATTTTTAATTACGTATAACTTTTAAATGTGTATGTATTTTTACATACTTATAGTTATATAATTTTTTTAATGAATAAACTTCACATTTGTTAGGCGGAAAATTATTTTAGTTTTATAAAATAACTATTTGAGGTAAAATACAGGTTATATATTCACAAAATATTTTTGTGCACATTTCATGGGATATTTTAAATATTTTGTCATATTTGTAGGTATAAGAAACATGAAAGTTATGTTTGTAGTCCCTTATTCATGAATACCAAATTAATTTGTTGTATACATATATTTGAAAATCTACGTTTAATTTCATCATTAGATGACATATTGAATTTTATTACACTTCATAATTCGGTAATATAAGCTAAAATTCAACATTAAGAAACATATGTTATTTATTACCTCTAAAAATGATGATTCGAATATATTAATATTAAGTTTGACAAATAAAGACATTTTGTGTTCGACATTCTTTGAATAAGTATGATACCAAACACTCCCATATATTTTAAATTAATACATCATTGACAATAACTTTAATCATTCATTCTTGTTATTAATTGGTAAGAATATTACATTGGTAAGAATATTACATCCAAACACTTGTCAGTAAAAATACATATTCTGCAGCATTATGCTATTCCTATAAGAATATTTCTTCAGCAATTTGTCATCAATGAGCTTTTGACAGTTGTGGTCTTGGAATTTGGCAGTGTTTCAAAATTTCAAAAAATGAAAATTGTACGAGTCTCTCTGAGAAGCATCAAATTGCCCATCTAGATTTTTGCATTTGAAAACGGATGGAGAGACATTTCTGATGTCATATTTATTTGAATACAAATGATGATTGTATTCCATATTTCAGTGTTCTTATGAGGATATTTTTATCATCTAGAAAAAAAAAACTATTTAAATCTGTATTCTCATTATTCATAGATTCTTTTTTTGAAAATATTCTTTTAAAAAATATTTTCTATCAATATTTTTTCCGAAAATGAGGACGAAACAAAAATTTAACATTGTCACTTAACCCAATCTAATTAGAATAAGTTAAATTTGATTTAGTTTCTAAATATATATAGTTCAGGAATATACTTTTAACCCTATACATTTGTTTGATTGCGCACGAAGGTTTTTATTCAAATTTTCAGCATTTACATAGAACCAATATATTTTATTTTTTTTTAATAAAATCTAATAAAAATCTTCTCTTTTTCAGACATATCACGTTAATATGGTTTCCTATAAATGGTTTCTTCTCTCTTTCTCTCTCTCTCTGTATTTATATAATTAAATGAAGTGAAAAATTTTCCATCATCATGAAACTGGTTCTATTTTAAATTTGATTTAAAATCTTTAAATTATCATTCAGAAGGGAATATTTCTTGACTTGTTATAACTGAAATGTATATCAGTATATGAAGAAAGGCAAAGTTATACAAAGTGTTTAGGCATCCGTCTTAAAAGACAATAAAATCATTTTTTAAGAAAATTGCATCGAATCTATGGACATTAATATTCCATTTTTTTATTTATTTATTTTTATTTTTTAAAACCATGGCAATCCATGTGTAATGAAATTCATGTGAGACAATGTTCATATCGACTAGGATATATGATCTCTTTTTCCATGAATTCCATGTAGTTTGGACAAATTATCTTCGGATTATTGATGGAAAAAAGCTTCAAATCATTTTTACATGGGCTATATAAAAGTAATGTTACTATGGTAGCAGATACGTTTTTGAACTATTTTATGAATTATCTTCTAAAATTCGATGGTAAACACTTTGGAACAACTTTTAACTGACGTATTTAAAGCTATATTTAAATGAAAAGCATTCTATCACTCTCTCACTTTGTATATATATATATATATATATATATATATATATATTTCTTATTTTTTTCCAATATTAGTCCAATTAATACTATACCTGATTTATAAATATGTTTCTCATATTTAAGTATGATAAAAACCAATATAAATTATAGTAAAAAAGACTTCTTAAACATTAATTTAAAAGTTACTAATAATGGTATTATAATATGATAAGAGTGACAAAACTATTGTTTCCATCTTAATATTTCTTCTTGTGAAAGTAACTTAAATTTAAATATTTAATATAATTATTAAAGGAAAATTATCAATATAGTTAATTTTCTAATAATTTCCAAAGTTATGTAAATAATTTTTATATTATGTGTGTAAAGGTTGAATATCCTATTAATCTCTTACAAAAATTAAAATATAAAAATTATAAATAAGACAAAAATTATTTGTATATATATATATATATATATATACATATATATATTATTCCTCAATATGTCTTTTTTTTAAACATGATTCCCTTTTTCTCAATCTCATTTCCCTTGTTTAATATGAAATACTTTTTTTAATAAATAGGTATTTACAATGTAGCTCATGACTCTTCTTTAGTTTCTTGAGTTAAATTTAATTCTTATGGATGTTATATTTTATTAACTTCAGATATTTTTTTTTAAATATGTTTTTTCTCTTAATATAATGTCTTTATTTTATTAGTAATCATAATAGTAAAAAATTGATCTGGTTTTATTTAAATATAATTTGATGCTATGGGTTCCCTTAAATAAATCAATCATTGTTTACTTTCGCGTTGAATTCCTTAATGGAGAGTAGTGGTAGGTTTACGTATGAAATTTGTATTGTTTTATTTGTGCTTAAAAATTTGTTTATAGTAATGCTTGTTTTTCATTTATTTGTACTTTGTTTCAAGTGGTTTATATGGTTAGATAATAATTATTATTTTATTAGTTGATGGTTGTTACCTATAAGAAGTTTCTTTACTATTTGGATGACGTCTCATTGTAATTTTTTACATTTGGTTCTTTGCAAGTTAACATTTTGCTTAATTATTTTGTTTTTTAGTTTCGCTTGTTTGACTATTATGTTTTCTTAGATTTTATTGGTTTATTATTTTTAGATATTTATTTATATGTATTTTACTGTTTGTTCCTTAAATGAATATGATTAATATTTGTACTATGCTTACCCTCTTCTTTTTTCTATTGTTAAGTTTTGAATTCTGCTGATATATGGTTTGTTACCATATTTGAATAAAAAGTAATTCATTATAACGGGATGATTTCATCAGTAGTAACGTTATTAACAAACATTATTGCATTCCAATATATATAACAGTAGAAATTACTTTACTTTCATTATTCTAAATATTTGCTTTCCTTTCACTGATATTTCTTTCTTTTATAAGTTCTCAGTTAATTAATAAACTCTTATTATTTTTAAGTTTAAATTTGGTTTGTGTTTTTAATTGAATATATGTTTTATATGAATTATATTAATTTTATTTTAGCTTCTTATAGGGGAGATTTCTTTAATTATGCAGTATCTTAGACATTAATGTTGTTAGTTTATGAATTATTTGATTAACTTGTTTACGATGTGATATTGTGAAACATAATATTAATGTTTTGTTCATGTATATATATATATATATATGTATGTATGTATGTATGTATATGTATATGTATGTACAGAAAATGGCGTAAAAAATTCAATAAAATCTAAGAAATAAAATTAGAACAAAGATATTTCATTGAGAATAGAAGAAAAGAAATAGTAAAGAAATAAACAACAAAAAATTAAAATTTCAGTGAAAGTTATTATGATTCTAATAATGTCCATGAATGCTTAGAATCATGTGTATATAATATACTAATAAATACATTACTCACAGCTAAAAAGAATAATTAATATATAATTAAAATGTAAAATTAAAACCAGTGAATTAAAATTATCCAAATACCACATTCAAATCAAAAACACCATCAAACTCTATAAAGCAGAAATCAAGGAGGAAAAAAAAATGGAGCTAAATGAATTTAAAATTCTGCTTCAGGCTTGGGACTGAAAATTCGGGGTTTCATTAGTATTTTGGTTCCTATCTCACTCAACATAATATTGTTTTCAAGGGATGGTGTTGTTGAACCGCAATTTTATCCAGATTGAATGAAATCAAATTCCTATTTTGGACAGAATGTATTAGAAAGTTTACCTGATACAACTTAGTTTAAATGATGTTTAATACAGTTTATATATAATGTATGCCCTTTACAGTTTAACTATAATGTATGCCTAGTTCAAATTAACTAGAATGTACGTCATTTACGGTTAAGGTAGAATGTATACTTAAATCGGCTTACCTAGAAGGTATGCCTAATACAGTTTAGCTGGAATGTATGCTTATTATAGTTTATATAGTGTGTTCACATGATACAACATACCTAGACTGTATGCCTAATTCATGTTATGAAAAATGTGTAAATTATGTAAATTAGCTAGAATGTATGTTATTTACAGTTTGGCAAGAACGTATGCCATTTACAGTTTAACTGGAATGTATGCCTAAAGAGACTTTGAACAAGATATTGTTGAAGCATAATGGGATAATCAAGTAAAACCAGTGTTGCAGTTCAGCTTCAAATCTCATTATCAACCTTTGCTATGTTAAAGAAAAAAGCTAACTGAAGAACTCTTAACGAGTTGCCTGAGCAATATATGTTTATGTAAGAAGACACGGCAACTATCGGAAAAGTTAATAAAATACAAGCTACCGAAAACGAGCAACCAGATTCTTTCCCTTCCTCCTCACACACGAAAAAAAATATTTGCCACTGCATTGACAGAAAGGACATTAAGTTCAGAGGTATCGCAAGAAATATTTCCGTTATGTTTGCTTAAGCCATGAAGAAATATTTTGTTAATATTATTGTGATTGGTACTTTATGTGGTATAATTTCAATATTTTTTGTTGCATTCCATTAATTAATGTTGAACAATTTTAATTTAAATTGTTAAATGAGGTATAATACGTTGTTTCTATTTATTTAGAGATTGAAGGAGGTAATTTGGTAGTCATAAAATTAATTATGTAATTAAAGAGCAACTCTTCAACAATGTTAATAACTTAATTTTTGTTCCTTCATTGTACTAATTAATGAAGGGTATTGCAAAAAGTTGTCTTTGACGTCAGAAATGTTTCTGAAACAAAGCCACAGAAACGATTTAGATACCTAAACCTTTGTTTAAACATGACTTTTTGCAGTAAAATAGGAGAAGTTAAAACAACACTCGTCATTAGAATAAAGAACAAATATTGAACGTACTTTATACTCTAATAAATCTGTTAATAGCCACAAATACAATTAATGTAATGAATTATGATGTTCTAAATATTGTAATGCTACAGAAATAATTCTAATGCTTCTTACAAATAAAATGTGTTCAGAGACTGTGATCTCTAATTTTTATATATGAGGCGAATATTCTATATGAAAAATTTAAGTTTATTCAAATGCTTTACTTTATAACACTTTACTAACAAAATTAAAAATTAAAACGTTATCAAAATTTTGAGAAGATCAATAATATCTTTTGAACAATTCGTTTAAATATTGTTGAAATTGACCTTTTACTTAAAACTGAGTTCATAAAATAGCTATTGAAAAAAAAGACAGGTACATTACTCAAAATCCTTATAACTTGCGAACGTCAAACTTTCCTTATACAAATTTTCTTTTTTACAATCATTATTTTATCAAATAAAAGTTTGAGTGATTAAATTTGAATAATATAAAATTAATGCAAAGGGCCTAATACTACTCCTCTTTATGCATATGATATTATTTTGAACATAAATCACAAATTTCAACAAGGAATATATTTTCTTGTAAATTAAATTTATTTTTCTTAAAAAATAATGTTAACTTTTTTTATTACTTTTACTTTCTGAGCAATCAGAAACTATCTAAATATATTAAATATCTATAATAACGATTTTTCTAAAACTTTTAAAGGCGTAATACGGTCTCTTAAAGATTTTGCTAAATAAGAATTTAATGAATCAAATTATATGCAGATCTTAAATTAAGATAATCAAATTTCTCCTTTTGAATAATTAAATGCATTTTACTCCTCAATGTTTGTGCTTCAACCTTTAAAATTACATTGTTCCTTCAAAGAAAAAGTTCCAAATATCTAGAAATGTTAAAGAAATTATGTAAAATACTATATCTAAAGACATAATTGCATATTTCTGCTATTTAATAGAAAGAAAAACAATAAAAAAACTGTGTTTACATAAAAAATCATGTATTATTTATTTATATTCCCACGGGATTCTAAATTCTAAAACCATCCTATTTTCCAAAATTAATACTAGTTTTGCTTCATTTTTCAAAGGTGGAATCAATATTAAAAGAAGTTCCATAGAAAAAGCTTTAAATATAATTCTGCACAGTCTCCTTAAATAAGACAGATAAATATCATAAGTCCAATGTATTTAATCCATAAATGCGATGTCAAAATCTTGTATTCTCTTTCCAAGGAAGAAAACAAAAGTATTTGAAGCCAAAAGTCAACATATTTTTCTGTATCTTAGGCAGAAATTATTCACAATTCAGAATTGTTTCACTAAAGTGAGAATGTTTCATATCCCCAGTTTTCTTTCAAACTGTTTCTTTGGGTAGTAAGAATTGTCTGTCTTTCACATTTTTTTTTAAATTTTATAACCATTTTACACTCGAATATCACGTCTCCCGCCTTTCCTACTAATGTCTCCTTCATTATTAACGTAATTAGTAACTATGCTTCATTTTGGACACCAGTGTAGTCATTTAACAAATAAAAGGAAAAATAATTATTTTGAGCATTTGAACTCAAATATCATGAAAACATAATCAAATTTCAAATATTACGCATTTCTTCTACACTTCTTATAGCAATTTTTATGTATCAGTAAAGGATTTACGTAGAAAAAAAAAAACATTATTTAAAGAACAATATCTTAAAAGTAGTATTATTTCAGAAAACAGTTTTCCCGGTACAGGGACGCACAATATCTAATGTCGACTTAGGATCAAAATATTTTGTAATATTGAAGTGAGTGACATATATTCTCTGAACAATAAAAGTCACAAAGTACTTTTTGATGGGTGCTAATATAATAAAATACATTTACGAATTTCTTTTCACTTCAAAAATGTCAAATGCTTTTTATCTAAAAACAATATTTTGACTTTCTTTTCGGTAGGCTTGCTGTTCCTTGAATCATCAAGAATTAAGAATACGTTTCAGTCGAAACTGTGAATAATATTTAATGCAATGCATAGACATTCATGTAATTAAATACTCCTTATTATTTAAATAATACTATGAGTATCAATTACAATAAGTGTATTTTAAAAATATTTCCTAAATTTGTTGAGTATTAAATTTATATCTTATTAAGGAGTCTTATCTGTTTTTAAACATGTATTAAGCGATTAAATAAGCATTTTTGTGAAATAAACGATGACTTATAATAATTTTAATAACAGTCCCATTCCATATATTTAGAATGGTACATTACTTAAAGACCACTCTATTAGCAGAGATCTATTAGTAGTATCTACCAATACACCCCTCCCATCTAAAATGAGTAACC
Source organism: Nephila pilipes (assembly GCA_019974015.1). Lineage (NCBI taxonomy): Eukaryota > Metazoa > Arthropoda > Arachnida > Araneae > Nephilidae > Nephila > Nephila pilipes. Next base: position 34,162 of record BMAW01098168.1, on the reverse strand, counting down.
TATGTAATATTCTTCAAATCATTTTCAAACACTTTGCGCCCGCGGACTTCAGCGAGACCCAGTGACTCGCACGCATGTTAGACTCCTTGGTTCGTGTTTCAAGACCGGTCGGGTGGGGCACCGACCTACTGCTACGCAACACCGAAATTTGAAGAATAGCAATTTCTTTGCGAAATAAGTATTTTGTTCAATCCTGTTTTCTTGCATTTTTTTAAATAAAAGTATTGTTTTATTTATTGATATTATTAACGTGTCTCTAGGTGCAACGCGAGGACTAATGCCGACAGATCTCATAAATTTGAACCTCTGTCAAGTGACGAAATGACCCCGGAACTGATACCTCCCTCACCTCAATTCCTCACCACGCAAACGGGAAAACTTTGACAAGACAGTTTTAACGTGCATTAGCCCCGGCCACAAGGTGGGCATTTAGTGGCATTTTGGCTCGAATTCACGATAGTTTTATTTCATTATTCGAAATAAAAATTTATACAACAATGCTATTATGTTATCAAAGCATGTTAATCAGGCTTCCTTCTCTTATCAGCCTATCTCCCATGAATTGAAATTTCATACCATATAATTATAGATTGCATTAAGAAATTTAAAAGTGAATTAAACTTACTGGTTTATTTTCGACAAATAAATTATTTCATTGTTGTGTATTTCGCTGTCCGTAATAGCCTAGTGGTCATGATCGCGATTTCGAGACTGGCATTTTTTCTTCGAGTCGTGGTTTTCGAGTCCTGATGACTCTAAAGACCTACCTTGTAGCGATGTTAATGCACTTTAAATCTGGTCGAGGTCCCAACGCGTGATATGGTGGTTCACTTAGGTGTCGTCGTAGTCACTTGAACGAAGCTTCGAATTACGGGGCCCATCGTCAATAACCATCGTGTTGTTTTTAAGCCTGAAGTTAACAAGCACTAAATTATAATAATTTGATGGAGACAATAAACAATTTGTTAAGACTTTTACCTAGACTCATAGGTTACAAATTAACTGAATAATTTTTTAAGCTTTAATTATCTTTGGTAGCTTGAAGAAATAAAAGACATACAATAAATAATAATATAATATTATGTAAAACATTTACATGCTATTAAATTCAATGTAAGCATTTGTAATTATAAGAACATAATCTTCTGCATATTTGTACATTTTATAAAAGTTTACTCTATCCTCCAATTCTCAGTCAATGAATGCTTAAACTTTTTTTCAACTTCTTTGCTTACTAAATTTTATATTAAACATTACTCATATGTAAATTGTTAATACATGTAGCTACCTTATTTTGTATATGGTTAATGTATTTTTTTAGCCACTGAATGCATCCTCTGTGCTTTGACATTATTGCCACGCAACAAAAAAATGGTCTCATAAAAATGTGTATGTAATGGTTTGTGTATGGTCTCATAAAAAAAATCATAAAAATTTCAGGCATTTTCACATAATATCATTCAATTGACTTCCCACTTTGCTGAACACGTAATTTTTACGACATATACTCGCTCAATTTATACTGATTTAAATATCCAACTGCATTTTTTAATGTTAGGCATCCGTAGTGCTATATGAGCGGAGAGGGGGGCTATTCGAATTATGTATTATTTATAGTATTAAAGTCCCATATTTTAAAATTCGAATAGGTCGATTGTACTATAATCTGTTGATTATAGTGTTAAACTTAGATTGCTTAGCAACTATTTCTGAAAAAAAAATCCTCAAATTCAAGATTTATTATCTTTTTATATACGTTAGCCAAAGTTTATAGATTTAAAAATATATATATAAATATTCAGGTATATAAAAATTACCTTTCTATTACCAATTGTAAATTTTATAATTTAATAATATCATTATATATTATGATTAAATTCTATATAAACTATTAGTATCTCATATAAATCATTAGTATATAAATTATCATTATCTTTATTATACGTTTTTTTTAAAAAGACTTACAAAATGCCTTTTGAAATTAATGAAGCCCGATAAAAAGTGCATAAATTTATATAATATTTTTTTATTAATTATTGCAATGGGATAATGAATGCAATTTGGTACAAAAATTGTTTCGTTTCTTAAAAATTTGATCCAGTATTTTTAAGCTGTAATATATTAAATTTTTCAAACAAGATTTTTTTAATTAAGAAAGCACATTTTTGACTTAAATCATAACTAATATTTTGTGTTTCATTAATAAAAAAAATTCATTTGGACCATTTTAAAATTTACCAGCTTAAATCCTGGATCTATAAAAAGGTGAACAGTTAAGAAAAATATGTAAGTAACGAAAGTTTCTTTCTAAAAATCAAAAATAAAATACGTATAATTAAGAATGAATATTTTTTTAGAGGAAAATAAAATATTCAATTCATTTACAAAAATATGCATTTATAAAAGTGTGATTAAATGTGTATAATTAACACATAATTAAAAAAATGCTTATGGTTGTTAAAGTTTATTACAATTATTCAAGCATTTAATTTTAATGTAACTAAATATGTAAAATTAAATAGTAGAAGGCGTAATCATATCTTAAAAACTTCTTGCAACCAGTATCGTAGGATGACAATATATTCTCCAACATTATATTTAATGTATTTAAAACTAGAATTTAAGAAGCATAAGTTGAATTGATGAACACAAATAAACATATTTAATTACTAAGAGTCAAATTATATATTTGCCGATAAAAGTGGAATTAGTTCTACGACATTTAAGGAGATTGAAAGTTTTATATTAATTCAAATTAGCATAATATCCATTTATTTTACATTTATCCGTTTCAATATTGCTTCATTTTTTCAAAGTTATTAGTTTTATTTCTATTTTTGAATTTTTTGAAGCATTTGGAATTTTTAGAACAATGTACAATTATTCTCAAATGATCAGAAAATAAGTGTATAAGTATTAATTTTCTGTCAAGTTTTGTTGCATCAATGTTTAATAAATTATAGCACCAATTTCTACAAAGGGTGTTCAAATGAAAAGGTACGAAACGTTGAAACGACGTAAACCTTAACGTATTTGTCCATGTTAGTATGTGGGAACGTAGCGAGATATTTAGTGATGCGAATATAGTCTCCGGTGGGAATCAGAGTATGCGCATGCCCAGAAAAGAGCATATACATTTATAAAGAGCACCGTCCAATTGCCACTGCAGTGCGTGTGAGGACATGATAGCATTCACATAGCAAAATTCGAAGAATGAGGAGCAGGGAGGCGTTATCTGATTTCTGACAGCTGATGGTGTTAAACCGTTGGATATTCATTGTTGGATGGTGACCGTATATGGAGAAGACTGTGTTTACAGCAAATCTGTGAGAAAATGAAATACCCGTTTTCATGCACACTGTGAGAGTTTCGTTAATGATCCTTGAACAGGCCAGGCAAACACAATCATCACGTTCAATCTCTTCGGCAAAGTAGACGACAGAGTGAAAAGTGATCGGCGCATCACATTGCGAATCTTGGAGGTGAAGGTGGATGTAAGAGTTGGCACAGGGTGAACAGGTTGTGTTATCGGAAGGTGTGTGTGTGCTTTAGGTTCTGAAGTAGCTCGCCGACCAGCAAAAGAAACTCCGTATAGGGCTAGCACTTCAGCATTTGTTTCGCTATCATGAATACCCAGCTTTTCTGGAACGAATCGTCACAGGTTTTGAGAGCTGGTTCCCTCACTACGAGTCATAAACAAAGAGCTACAGCATGTAGTGGAAGCTTGCTTCACCATCTCCCCCTAACGAGCTCGAAATCGTGACTTCAGCAGGCACCGCAGGCTTTGTCCGCCATACTTTTGACGTCCAAGGTCCTCTACTTGCTTAAATCATCAAGCACTGAATAACCATTAACTCCGATGAGTTCTATGAGACACTTCAAAGCTTAAGCAGGTCCATGAAGAACAAAAGACATGGGTTGTTCACAGAGTGTGTTGTTCTGTTCCATGATAACTCGCGTCCACGTGTCCCAAGGATCTCACATGCGGAACTGGCCAAGTAAAGTGGGAGCAGCTTGACCATACGCTCTGCAGCAAGCATATGACTCCCTGTGATTCCTATGTGATTGGTCCCCAGAAAAAGCATTTGAAAGAGAAGCGTTTCAACTCGGAGGACGAATTCAAGGAAACTGTGAAAGACCGGGCTTCGTCATGGCCACAGGAATTCTGGGAACAAGGAATCATTCGGTTTGTTAATCAATGGGATCGTTATGCCCAGGCGTATAGTGTATCTTTCAGTAAACCCACAGTTTCGTTTCATACCTTTTCATTTGAACACCCCTTGTATAGAATACATAATTGTTACGAAATAAACTTGAAAACTTAAGAAAAGCAATGTAAATGAAACAAAAAAAAAACATTTATCTTGTGACAACCGAGTTTCCTTTAAAATGCGGAAAACATGTGACAGTTAAATTAACGTTTACAATGGAGGAACTAGAACAAATCTACGAGGAGTTAGAGAGAGACGCAAAATTGACAGGAGAGAAAAAAAAATTCTTTTTGTTTACCCCTCCAAGCGTTTGACATTTTTGTGTAAAATTATTCCAAAAGCGATCAACTTAAGCACAGCTTAAGTTCGCGAAAAGCTTTCGCTTTCCATTCACAAATCTACGAAACAGTAAGATGCTCCTATTCCCCCCACCTTTTAAGACGCGGGTGGTAGACAACAGCTCCTTGGATTGGGCACTGCACTTCGTGTGATGGTTTGGGAAGCCAATGAATACGCGACACTCACATCTCTACTTCAGATGAATGGTAATTTGATCGCAGAAGGGTGCATTTCTGACATCTTATGTCCAGGAGTTGTGCTCTATCTTCGAATCCTGCCAAACATCATATTCCAACAAGATAATACGTGACTAAATGTTGTAAGTCGTGTTCTGACTTCCGTTAATACACAATGTATTCCATTGTTATGTTGATCTGTCTAGTCTCAATATCTATCAATCATTGAAAATATCTGGCCATTGGTTGCTGAGAGACTGGCCCGTCACCCCTTTCGCTAATACGGTTGAGGAAGTGTGGTATAGACTTGAAGCAGCGTACATTGTGTTGCCCGTTTATATAATCTAAGCAAAGTTTGTTTCGTAACCGGGTAAGAGCTGTTTTGGCTGCCAGGGGTGGTAGCTGATTCTACTAATTTTGCTCCCTTGTAAACTCCGAAACTCCTTTCTAATTCAATGTTTTTGTCTTAATGCCATACTTTGTACGAAAACTAAATGTCTAATTTTTGTATTTGCATTCCTTCGAGGTGTTGCAATTTTAATGCGTAGTCGCACATATATACCATATTTTAATTGCTTTATTTTTTCATCCATAATAGGAACATGAAGTTTTTAAAATTGAAAATTGTCCTTCCATATTTTAAATATTAATATTTTTCTCCTTACTTAAGACACATCCTTTTAGGTATTTCTTTTCCACTGAGCCTAGAAGAAAAAAAAATTATTTTCATTATTCTCAATAATCGATCAGTTTCCATTTAAAATACTGCCATTTGCATGAAATATCGTTTTATTTCTAATGAAAATATTTCCAATGATACAGAGATGAATGTAATTTACTGCGTTTGGTAGCATCTTATGATCATGTGAGTGGAATATTACTAACAAAAACTCTTTAATCTAATTGTAATGTATTAACTTCCCTTGAAGGACTAATGTACATTATTTTCCTCTTGAGATATTTGGTGAGATTGCTTCGTTTTATATAAATTAATGTGTAAATTCTTAGTTTCAATGAAAATAGAATTATACAACAACGAAACATAGTAAAGCATAAAAGATTAACTATATAGTAATGAAAGACCAATTTCGATATAAGGCAAGAATATCATTTATTTGAAAACACTTAAGCTCCCTAAGTTTTATTTGGAAAAAAAAAATATTTATTTAAACTAAAATTGCATTTTTTTTAAATATTTTTATTCTTGTGTTACAAAAATTGGTAATAAACCTCTTCCACGTGATTATCATAAAATCATCACACACATTTTTTTTCTTTATCACGAATTTATATTCAAGAGAATTTTAGCTCCGAAATAGATACATAAGTATATCCTTCCATTATTTATAACAATTTAATCAATTTTTATCAAACAGTATAATCTATATATTTCACTTGAAATTCTTCTTATATTCAGTCCCAGATGTGTGATGGACTATTATATAAGTTATAAATCATTATAATGGTTCATCTGCTATAACATAACCGATATACCATTCTCGCCATAACCATTTATGGTAAAAGAACAATTAATATCGCGTTCTGCCAAGTTCCAGAATTTCTTTACAAATTTATTTCTGAGAGAATTATTCGACATTTAATCATATAAGCAATTTGATCATTACTAAACCATTTCTAATAGAAGAAACTCTTACGGTTTAGTTATTTTTGATTAAAATATTTATTATATACTGATTCAGAAACATAACTTAAAAAATAATGAGGAGAAAATTAGCACTTCCTGATCCCTTTTTCATGTAAAACATCACTTTCCTTGAAAATAGCGAAAGAAAAGTTTTCCTTATATTGATTTTATGATACCAACATAAAATATTTGTAAATAAAAATATTTGTTAGTAATTTAATACATAAGGTAACCTCTGAACTTTTTTTATTTTACTGATTATATTTCTATAAGATACATAATTTCGTAGAATATTTCATTCCTTAAAATTAAGAAACATTATATACAATTTCTTGGAAAAATAATATTTCCTCGCATCATATAAGCGTAATATTTTCTGTGCGTCTTTGAAAACATCTTCGACAGATTAGTGGAGGTCGCATGCATGAGAATCAAAATGGTAGCTTATTTTAAGACAATATTCCATTAATATTACTCAGATTTCCTGCTTTTATTGTTATTTCTATACTAATTAACTCGGTTCTACAATTTACATCCTTTATTCTTTCGAGGTGCCAATCAAGCCTTATTTTCAAACTACAGATACTTATTTCCTGCTAGATCAATGCTAGACCAAAGATCCAGCGTAACTATTCCAAAACTATTAATTTTGGCTAGGAATGCTATGAAGAGACTACAAGTGTGTCGAGACCTCCTAAACTGGACACAACTGCAATGGGAACAAGTCATCTGTTCTGAAGAATCTTCATTTGCATTATTCCATACCACTGGACGAGTGTTCGTCTTGCGGACACCGGCAGAAGCTTTAATGTTGACTGCCTAGTTCCAACCATGAAATATGGAGGGAGTTCTGTGATGGTGGAGGGGGGAGTAATATCATCCTGTGGATCAGGACCTTTCGTTGTCTTGATGTGATAATTACAGGCGACCATTATCAAAGTATTCTCAAAGACCATCTTCGCTGTATGCTTCATATTCTCTTTCCTGGAGAACGTCCTGTGTTCCAAGATGACAACTACCTTGTTCACACGACTTGCTGTGTTCAAACATGGTTACATGAGCATAATGATGCGGTGGAACCTCTAACATAGTGTCCTCAGTCACCTGATCTGAACTTGTTTGAATGTGTGAGTTTTTTTTTCAGGAAACAAAGTCCACTCTCAGATTCCTTCTCCACGCACACTATCTGAACTCGAGATGCACAAGGAATGAGGTCGAATTCCGATAAACTTCATTCAAGAAATTTATTTGTATATCCCACGTTGAATGCAAGCTGTCATTCTGGGCAAAGGTGGTCCAACACCTTATTAATAAATCAGTTTTACTTTTTCTTTCCCAGATGTTCCTAATATTTTGGCCTATATCTGTATATATATATATATATAAACTTAAGCGAAAGGTTTTTTTTTCCGTAATCCCATAAGAAATCCTCATTAAGACTTGAAAATCAGAAATGAGAGACAAGCATTTTGTACCTAAACGATGGACAAAGCATAACTGCGCAAAATGAATTGAATGCTTACAATATAGAAGAAAGTAAAAAAAATGTATATATTGGACTCATAGTGGAAGAACAACAAGCAGATATTTCTTAGTATGGGATATGTCCTTCTCTTATGGTTATTTCTCGCGGTCTCTTCATACTCAACACCAGATTGTCCAACAGTTCTTGTAGTAAAAGTGCCCATTCCTAAATAATCTGTTTTGTTGGTTGTTCCTCCGAGGATTTAATCGTCCCGTAAAGTGCCTTCCCAAACTATTCCACACATGTACTATAAGATTTAAATCATAAAAGAACACTGGTCAATCCATCTAAGTGATATCTACACTTTCCAGTAGCTGCTGAGTATCAGCAGTCTGGTGTAGCCGTGCATTGTCATCCATAAGAACGATATCTGATCTAATAGTATCTAAAAACAGACGCACATGGGGAAGGATCACCTTTTTACATTAGGAAACTCTGATTATAGAACCTCCTTCATAAATGTGTAGCTCATTCCACTTGTTCAGCATAATGTCTCCACAGATGAAAACAGCAGTACTACCGTAGTGTTCCCTATGCGTGATTTTACTGGAATGAAACCGTGTTTCGACTTTTCACCAAATCAACTGGCGTTGAGAATAGCTTGTGGTACTGAAACGAATTTCATTGGTAAAGAAGACAATACTCCATTGGTGAGATATCTAGTCTTTGTGCTCCTTACACCACTCTAAACTGTGCCACCAATATCCAACATTAAAACGAATACAGAGTAAAGGGCGGCGAGCAAATAGGCCCCCTTTGTGAAGGCATCTAGCAAGTGTAAACCGAGACAATTGTCGCCCTGTTGCTATGCATAGTTGCTCAGTAATGATGTTTGCGGACTAGTATCGAGTTCTTTTCTCCTTCAGGATGTTAAATCAGTCATCCATTGCAATCGTCTGCCTAGGGCAGTTACCACCAACCTTTCTAAAAGCTGCACCTATAGTTTTGAAGGCGTTTCAAGAGTGTGAAACGACTTTTTTTTATTCCGAAATTTTCAATTAAGTTGGTGAAACTAAGCCACTCCTCCAGCTTTCCGATCATTTTATCCACTAATTAAGTCGTCTAGATCATTTCTTCTAGTCATAGTTCACGAAAACCTGACTTGCACTTGGAGGGAATGTCTTTAATAGCGCTTCCACACTGACCGCACGCGTTTTCCGTACACTCACGTCACCTATGAATATTTGTTCCTGACATTTGCATGCACATCACCTTTTTACTAAATTGTGTGTTTAATGTACTAACCACAATAACCCATTTTCTGCAATTCCATGACTATTTGCATAAAATTTAAATTATTGCTTAAGTTTTGCACACAAGTGTATATACACTTTATAAAAATAAACCGCTCTGCGAAAGGATTGTCCGATGGAGAAGAAAATTTTGCGGATAGAAAAATTATGTACAGAATAGAAAATGTTTAAAATTTCAGGAAAATTGAATGATTTATTTCAGACTTTTATAGTTACAAAGTAACAAGCTCAATAAGGTGTTGACCCACCCCTAGCTTCCCACATCACGTGACATAGAGTGATAAGGCTCCCTGATGGCCTCCTACGGTATTCCTTGCCAAATATCCTCGAATCGTCTGAATAGATCATCCACATTCCACGGTTGATGCAGTCGCCTTCCCATTTTATCCCAGACATGCTCGATTGAAGACAGATCTGGTTGGCCAATGAAGTGTTTGACAAGCTGTAATCCAGTTCATAGCAAAAAGTGCCGTATGTGGTCTGGCATTATCTTGCTAAAAATAAGGCCAGGGTACTGCAAAAGGACAGGTAGCAAAACAGGTCTCAGAATGTCGTCGACGTACCGATGTGCTGTAAATTTACCTCTAATGACGACCAAAGGGATTCGGCTTTCAAGGAGAGGGCACCCCACTCCCTAACTCCTGGTTGAGGGCCTGTGCGGCATGAAATAGGGAAAGCAGGATCGGCAGGAAGCCTTGGGCGTCTCTAGACACGTCTTCGATGATCGTCAGGACACGGTTGGAAACTTTGCTAAACATTATACGTCCCCAGTCATCATCATTACAACCTAATCGAGCCAAGCATCACTATAATCTGGTTCGACAATGTTCTGGCTTGTGTGGCAGGAGGTGTAGTGGACGGTACGAGCGTAGACTTTGTTCTATCAGCCGTCTGTGAATGGTCATTGCGAACCTTTGTGTACGGGTCGTACGTATGGTCGATAATGATGATTCAGATGCTGTGACAACTAATCTGACAATCCCTCTTTTCTCGTAATCTGTTGTGGCCCTAGATCACCCGCTACAATCATGGCGCTAAAATCTACCACTGTCCAACCATTCTTACCAGCATCTTCTAATCGTCGCATCACTTCAACCAATATGACGAGCGATTCTCTGATTTGAACAACCTGCCTCTTTCAATCTAATGATACGGCCTCTTTCAAACTCTTACAGATGCTCCTAATGAGCTCTAATCCTGCATCGAGGTATTTATTAGTCGTTGAAATCGCAATGCAACAGAAAATTTGACCAACAGATTGAGAATCTCTTCTTATATACATCTGTTGTTTGTGCAGTTCCGATGCGCTGTAGATCCCGCTACTCATTCATTAGACACCAAATTTTAATCTTTTTCAAGTTTGGTCCAAATATTTTGGCGTGCGAAATTTCATTGCAACTGGATAATTCCTTCTTGGTGCGTCCTTTTTTTGCTGTAGAGTGTATAAATTGGTAAAAAATGAACAGGGTGACATGAAATTTACACTACAGAAGTTTTAAAAGTTTGATGAAACCACAGTAGCTAAATTGTATTCTGCACATACATTCTAACACATAACAGAAAAAGGCTTTTTTGGCAGAATGACGTTAGTAAAATACATTGTCTGGGGATGAGGAAGAACAACAAACCAATGTCATATTAATTATAGTTTTGACCTCCTTTGAGTACAATAGTTGTGAGACTACATCTATTCATACTCATTTCCAAATTATTCTGCAGTTCTTGAGGTAAGATTTGAAACTTGAAGGATCATCTGTTTAGGTAGTCTGGCGCATTTTTGGTGTCAGGAGTATCGCAAAAGCATCCCAGACATATTAGGCGACATTTGATGTGGGGAGAAAGCCGGCCAATATCTTATGCTTATATCCCTTCTTTCTAGAAGGTCCTCCCATACAGAGATCCTGATTGGACATGCATTGTCACAAATATAATGTGGGGGCCAAAGATACTTCAGAACATAAGGGAGGATAATTTCATAGCAGTAATGATCTCTCCAGTTAGTGAGGTTTGTCAAAAATATTGAACTTTGTTCGTCCAATCAATATACTGCCTCTCCTTACAAGCTCTCAAAGTCCATACCAAAGGTTCCTTTCCGTGTTGTTAGTGTTCCTTCCTCCCTCCATAACAGCTCTCAACTTTTGCCAATAATCGTTGTTCACATTAAAATGATTCTTAACAAAAAACATAACGTGTTTTCATTAATTCCATTTAGCTTGCCTATCATTCTACCACTTGTAAAGGTATCCTGGTAATTTCTGGTAGTATTATAAATGTTAGATTTCTATTTAATGTGTACGGAAAGTCTGGAAATCTGTTTTTTCATCCTGCATTTTAAGTTGCCTTGGCAATAGCATTCCACATTTTTGAGTGCTGTTTCGTCCCTTCTGATGCTGATATTTAAACTGGTGTTCAACATTAAGAGAAATTTCTTATTAATCGATTATCTCCAGAAGGACTAAACAGATTTTAATGAAATTTGCTGTGTACATAGGGTTGAAGTAATACAAAAAAGATGACCAGTCATGAGTTATAATATTTCCGCATGATCGTGCGTAACACTCATCGAAGTCACAAGATATGAAACAGCAGATGTAGAATAAAACAAGGAAGAATTGTTGAGCAGGGAAATGGTCCTCTCTTACACATATACAGGCCTTGCTTCATGATTTTATTCTGGAAGTAAGGAAGTTTATGAGTTTCTGTGGCAAATGGTCCCACTCGTTCAGCAACACTGTTTTCAGATGTTGGATGGTTCTCGGAAGGGGCTTGCAAATTGCAATTACCTACCCTGAGCGTCCCAACATTTTCTATCGGACTGAAGTTTGTAGATCTAGCTGGCCAAAACATCCGGCGAATATCCTCACATTTCAGAAATTCGCCGACCAGCTGAGTTCTATGTGATCTCGCATTGTCATCCATTAAAAAGAATTTATGACCAATTGGACCTCTGAAAAGGCAGATCTAGGGCTTCAAGCCCTATTCCATATACCTCTTAAGAGTCGTAGTGCCTCTTTTAAAGACATGGAGGTGTGTGCGGCTACTCAAAATGATGTCTGTCCAGATCATTAAGCCTCCGCTGCCCTAATGTTTGATTTCTTGGACATTAGAGTGCAGGTAGCTGGTCCCTGTTTCTTTCCATATGAGAGTTTGGCGAGAATCACTGGTTAGCCTGAACCGGGATTCGTCAGTGAAAAGAACGGTCACTCATTGATTCATGCTCAAATCTGTATGATTTTTTTAGCATTTTAAGCGGTCTCTTCTGTTCACAGAACTGAATGGGATGGAAACAGCAGGACTTATTGCAAATAGCCCTCTCTCATGAAAAAACATTCACCCTTGAAACTCTGGTTCCTGTGGCCGTATACAAATCATGAGAGACCTGAAGATCTGTAGCATCCCTATTATTCCTCGCTATAATGGACAAATGGTGATCTTTTCTGGCCATCAAGGCTTTTGGACAACTTTTCCCAGGTTTTTTTCTCGGTGATCTGGAATCCTTAAACTGTTTCCATACGTTGGACACGACGCTGAGAATTAAATTAAATTATCTACAAATCTGGATTTGAGACTGGCCTGCATCTAGCCTATTAATAGTTCAGTACTTCATGTCATCCTCTAAACGTTGGTCGTTATTCATTTTTACTGTTTGAATTTTAATTTAAGTAACTTTCTCTTGATGATTAAGCTATATCACTATTTGATTATAATTATAAAGTTAACGGAGGCTTGGCATATGTAGACATAATAATTGGGACTACATTGAGCGATTGTGATTGTTAATATTATCGTCCCACTAAGAAGAAACACACGGGTTAATGTGACAGACATTGTAATTTTGAACCTCGGTCAATCGACGAGGACGAAACCTGACTTCGAAACCGAAACCTGACACCCTCCCCAAACATCAATACTACGCTAATGGGAACAATTTGAACCTCAGCAGATTTAACATGCATCATTTCCGCTTCAACGGCGATGTTTTGAGCCACCAAGATTCCAATCCTTCACTCGTCGAAAAGCTGCGACCACGAATCCGTGACCATAACCATTTGGCTACCTTGGCCATGTGACTAAGTGTAAAAGCGTGTTATCTTATAATTCGTTTTTATATTTTATTTGCACATCATTTAGTTACTGAGAATAGGTAATTAGGTAACAGCTTTATTTAGTATTATTTTTTTTAATTACGATAAATAATGTTAGATAGTAATTTTTTTTTTTCGATTATCACTCAGTAAATTCTTAAAATTTGAAAGAGTTGACGTTAGTAGCATTGAATTTTTTTGCTTTTAAATAAGCCTCATAACTCTCTAGACAGCTCTCTAGGTCTCAGTAACTCAAATTTGCAATCATGACGCCTTTCGCACCTCAAAAATTCTTCGTCATAACTTTTCCGGTCTTTTAGCTCATTCTCGCCTTTTTTGGAGTAGATTCACCAGAAGCAACCCATTGTTTTGATTGCTTTGATTTTGGCTTATAATGAAAACGCCAGGTTTCATCGACAGTGAAAACTCGACGCGGCAGCAATAAAAATTGATTTGTCAGAAAATGGTTACTAAATCAAAACTAATTATGAATTAATATCAAATTTGGTTCGGCTCCCTTTTTCACTTAACTGGTGTTATCAATTTACCTTACTGATGCAATCAATCTTCAATTACAAGTGCTTTTTGGACTACCTTCTAACACATAACCAGCCTACAGTTTATTCACAAAATTCCATTAAACCTGTATAGCACGAAAACGATTTAAAAAAAAAAAAAGGAACAGCTCTATTTTTGATCGCAGAAAAAACATTTCATTAAAAGTGTATGTACACAGACGGAGGTCATTTTCTCCTAGGATAAATATCATAAATCTTTACCACTTCGGGTAACTTTTTTTTTTCATTTTGAGTTATGAAAGTAATAAAATAGTTTCATGAGTAAAGTTCTTTTTAGAGTATTCATAAATTACATCCTCTTAAAATTATCGCATAATTTATATTTATTGCGTGTACACGTGATATATGTTACTCAGTGCAAACACATCACTTAAGCTCAAGCTGTACATGCATATATCACTCTTACTTTAATTACATTACACGTAAGGGTTTCAGGATGTCTAAAATTTCAACTACGAGAACGATAAATGTCTGTCCTTCCTAAATCTCTTTTTTTTTTCATCTATGCCACATTTTTGTTGTTTAAAAGCCTATCAAAATTCAATTCTTCACATTTTCAGAAATATTTTTTTAGAAATTTCGTACATTTTCTTTCCCATTCTTATGAATATATTGGTATTGTTAAAATGAATATCAGAATGATAATTGATTTCTTGTTTAGAACCTTTGCTCATAAAGTATTTTTCACTGAATAAAATATATATATACGAGACTAATATGCAAGAAATTTCATACGTATTAAAACCTGGAGTTATGTTAAATTCTAATATGCAGGGAATTTCATACAAGAATGATATGCAGGAAACTATATACAAGATTAATATGCTGGGAAATTACATACGAGATTGATATGTAGGAAATTTAAAATTTCATACGTATTAAAACCTGGAGTTAAGATAAAGTCTACACGAGCCTAAGAAGTCCCATTATGTGGTGTCCATCTCACTTTAAATAGCCTTTGTTTTTGGGATGCTAATTATTAGTTAGAATATAGGTTCAGTGGTGATCCTGAACTCCCAATTAACTTCCCAAGTGAGCTTGGTACTCATATATAGACCCCAGAGGATAGAAAACCTGAGTTGTCTCATTATAAGTTATCCGAGCTCCAGCCACCGGGTAGCGAACCTGGGTTGTCGGTACTCACTATCAGACACTCTGATGACTACACCTTGGTGGCCACAATATATTAAAAGAGTTCTATACCAGAATTTCATAAATGAAGAATTTCATATGTAAAAGCATATAAACAGAATGTTTTCATACTAAAAAGAGCAAAATTTGTACATTTGAAGAAAAAAGAAATTGAATATTTAGATGTGTCATTAATATTCCCTTCTGGAATGAAATAATGTGATTATTCCAGGAGTACAGAAATGGAAACTATATACATGAGACAAGAAATATGTTCCTTAAAATTCATTAAAAATGACGATTTTACTAGAGCATGTGTTTTGAGTATTAAATATGTGGAACCTATGTAGTTGGCAACCTGTCTGTGAAGACTGACTTACAAATTCCTCGTATTTTCTTATAATTCCGACATATACAATATCAAAATGTTTGAATAATCTTAGTAACTTTAGAAAATCTTATTTTTTCTCATTGATTATTAAGGACTAAAAGCTTGATAATTTATGATGCTGATTTTCTAACTTTAATTAATAACTATAATTAATTAATGTCAAAAGTCTTACCTCATTACTTATGCTTCCATTTGCTCATAATTAATGTTTCATTATATAGAGTTTTATAAATTTCCTTATTTGTGTACCTTTCTGATGTTGAACATTGTGAAGGGGCAGATGTTAAATGGTCCCCTTATGTTATGATACATGAGACACGCAAATGTTTGACGATAAGATATTTCTATCGAGTTATATTAATCTCGGAATTACAACACATGGGACATAATTAAGAAAAATTTCTCCAGATATTTTTAACTACCTATATAAACATGTGTTATGGATATAAATAATTTGAGCAACAAAGTATGTAATGTTTTTTTTTTCCTTCAAATTTTATCGCAAGATTGCTTTGAAAGATCAGTATGTATTTACGATAGATAGTGAAAATCAATTGATATTAAAGAATTAATATTATGTGGACGCATATACCTCACTTCAAATTACTCAAATCAGTAGTTTCGAATGATGCAGGAGAATTCAATATTTTAATGATATCCACATTCATTTGACAATCGACTTAGTATCGTGTATAAGAATATCACTTTTTCAAACAAAACAAAATAAAAATACGTATTTAGTTTAAATATTTACAAAAATAATAACTAAGGAATATTTGAAGGAATACCACTCGTATTAGATAAGTATTAAAGATAGTATGGAACACAGTGACAAAGATGGTCTGTCCACTAACCTTTTAGACATCATTGAAAGTAAGGCTTGAGTGTCTAGCCAACGGACACTGAAAAGTCTGGTTAGTTGCGTTGTGAAAATGATGCCTCTACTGATCGAGATGTTTTCTACTCTTCCAAATGAATTTGGAAGATCCCGGTCATTAATAGCATGCAAAAAAATCCGGATAGCTCTAGGTGGGAAATATAAGTGGATAATTGGTGGAGGCCAGTAGTCTAATCACCAGTGCAAAAACTCATTTTTATCTTCTGTGTTCTCTTCTGATGGCAGCTGCAAGTGTATATATACCAATTCCACAAATATGGTCACAGAACACTCAAAATTCGTATTACTACATGCTTCTATATACAAGTTCTTTTAACGTGCCGCCTCAAGATAAGGTGAGGAACTTGCTAGTGGTTTGAGGAGGGACACTATCACATACAGCTTAAATAACATTAACACTCCATCGGTCTCGCGTTATCTCTTACACGCAAGTTTTAAAATATTTGTTTTTATACCGTATACTCGCTGTGACGACCTTGACATTAACAGTACCTGTCATTTGTGTCAACTGAGGAAGAAAGTCATTTTTGGTGTTTTTGCAATAGAATATCTCCCTTTTATCGAACATTCGAATCTCTGTATCTGTCTGATACACGAGCTATATAACGCTATCCTGTTGCTTCGTATTTCTAGCACGGTGTTTTTAGAATAATGTTCAGTTCAAAACGGAATTTAGATTTTAAAAATAAATTAGACATAAAAATTGCACAATTTTTTATTTAGTGATGGATAATTGTGTTTAAATGATGAAGCATCAGTAAAAGTGAGGAAGATGTGTTAGAGAAATGAGAGCTTCCTCTTGATAATGAAAAGTAATCCAGTATTTCACAAATTAAAGATGATATTAGAACTGAAGATAATGATTTTTTTAGTTAAAGATGGCTTAACAAGGAGGACAAATTCAATGGGACGTGAAAATGTTATACAAAAGGCACAAAATATTGTAACAAAATTGAAGTTTTGTATATTGTGTTTTGTACTTCTAAAGATTTAATATGCACATTATATTATTGGAAGAAATAAATAAATAAATACATAAAAAAGGACGAGGAAAGGTACAGTTGTAAGTCAGGTGTTGCCGGGAGCTAATATATATATATATATATCTCAAAATTCGTTGTCCTCACAGTTTTTTCGAGTTCCACCGAATATGTGAAAGTCACATGAGTACTCATAAAGATTATATGGGGTAGTATATGACTCCGGACTTCTCTTTTAAAAGTATGTGTAAGTCAGGATTTCACCATTAGAAATATTTGATTGCTTTCCATGTTTATTATTGCTTAACAATACTACTGAGTATTGACTGTATTATTCCAGAGTTTTAAGGAGGTGATAATCCCGTAATCGTAGAAGAACAAAAACATTATTTTGGCTGCACTAGACTGGAGCGTATTGACCTTTTTTTAGTGAAATACTACAAATTGAAGACTGCAAATTAGACTTCGGCATTAAGTGGTCGTACTAACTTTGGTCATCGTTAGCAAGATTGCGCATTCCAGGCTAAGAAATAAAAACACTTTTTTCCTGTTGAGTATTTATTTTTCTTCAGTTTATACTGAAAAATTGCATACCTTATAACATATAACTGCGTCTTCAGAATTACTTCCAAATTTTGCATTAAATCACTAATTCAATGCACATATGTATTTTTTAAATATTAATCAGATTAAACTTTCTACTCTGAATAGGACTAATGAAACCAATTCCATTAATTATTTCATGTTACCTGCTATGGGCCTATTATGAGTATTTTTTCTATGTTTGATCAAACGTTTTTAGGTATATATGCAAATAGTTAAATAGGTTTATTTTGACCATGGTTTTTATATGTTTATATCAACATCGTATTAAAAAAAACGAGGGCTGTGGGCGATGGACGTCGTAATCTTAAGCCTTCGTCAAGAGAAGAGGATGACACCTGAACTTTCACCTCCCTTTCATAATTTCTACACCATGCTACTGAGGACTATGAATACACCTCGGGTCTTTAATGGCATCAAGGCCCCAACCAATGACTTGACCAAAACTGCCAACTGGGAATCCGCGACTATAACCACTGGACTACTGTGGCTACTAAAAGGTTGAGACTTTTCAAAAAATGTAGTACTTATACATAATTCTCATATTATAAAATAGACTAACTCAGATATAAAGAAATTAAGCAAAATAAATGGCAGTCTTTGTATGCCCGAATTAGGCACAAAAATTATTTCTATCAATCTTCTGTATTTTTGGGGATGAAGAAATTGCTCAAAGTACTACTGTATTACAGGAAGCCAAACAAAAGAATCTGTTATTTTACTTAGATTCGAACAGTCGAAAGCTATTGTTATTTTATGTTCAAAAAATATGAGGATAATAAAGAGAATAGAGATGATATATGCTATTCCATAAAAGTCCTATACATTTATATAAAGAAAATATATTGAGAATAGATTGCCTCTTCATGAAAATAAGTTTTTTGTATTCTCTTCTCGTATATCTTATATTTGCTCATATCATCGACAAAATTTACAAAGATTATTACAAGACTTTAAGGCATAGCTCAACTTAAAAATATGTTAATTATAAAATGGTATTTAAAAACAGTAGATCCTATTAATTATACTATTGTTTTAATTTCTATGTGAAGCTAGAATTCAAATATTTTAACATTCCTAGACTGAATGACTCAAATCACTTGATTCTGTAATTTGTGTCCTGACAGATATTCTGAGTTTTAAGTACGGCATCTATTTTTTAAGTATTCCAGAAATAGATAACTTTAATTACTTTGTAACTTTTCAAATTTTGGAAATTAAAAATTTCTGAATAATAAAATAAAATAATATTTTACGTGACTGGACCTAATATATCCTTATCACTAATATGTATAGGAGTACGAGTTTTTGCTATTAAATAATGAGACTAGCACTGCTACAGTTTTAATATATTATTATTTTAATATGTTTGCTATTAAATAATGAGACTAGCACTGCTACAGTTTTAATATATTATTATTTTAAAATGTTTGCTATTAAATAATGCGACTAGAAGACGAAAGCATACGTCAAACGCTAGCAATCGACATTTGTTTACCCTGAAGTATTTTCTTTCGAAGAAGTACATCTCGTTTCTTTAAACGAAACCGTATATCCGTAGCCGACTTTTGCATTAAAATTACTTTTTTTTGTCTCGCCTGAAAATTGATAAATGAGCAATGAATTGTTGTGAAAGTTCACATGGAAAAATCCCTACTTAAACTTGTAATTTATTGAAAAATGTACTTAGAAATTAATATTAACTACGTGCATGTATTTTTGAGATTTTTATGAGTTTTCGAGATGACCGAGAAGATATTGAATATGATTCTCTTCTACGCCCTTCTACGTCAGAAATAGATGACTATATCGAAAAACAACCGATAATTTAGTTCGATCTGACCACCTATTAAGTATTCGTGCAATTGCTGATACTGTATAAATTGACAAAGAATCCATTTGGCAAATTTTTTCCACCAACACAATGTACCAGCTCATTCCCCATTGTATATCAAAAGATTTCTAACCAAGTACAGAATCTCTGTATTATACCATTCGTCTTATCGCCTGATGTTCAGCCATGCGACTTCTATCTGTTTTGTAAGGTAAAATCTGCATTAAAAGGAACAAGGTTTGAATCCGTTGAAACTGTGAAAGAGAAAGTAGCACGCATACTGAATTATCTATCAGAAAAAGACTACCAGCACTTTTTAGAACAATGGAACATTCGTGTGGATCGTTATAGTGATTGAAGAGGGATGTATACCGAAGGTGAAAATAAGTAAATATGTATGACATCTAAACGAAATCCACAATTTTGCATCTTGAGTCCCGTTATTTAATAACCATACAATCATGAAAGTCAAAGGTTTAGATAAGAAATAATTTTCGATTGATTGATTGTTTAATAATGTCTCACAGATAATCAACTCGATGACTATTGAAGACAAACTTCGTAATTTTGAGCTTCGTTGAAGTGACGTGGAGGACACCTGAGCTGGTACCTTTCTCTCTAAACTCCCACACCACACATACTAAAGGACTTAGGACCTCAACCAGATTTAATGTACATCAACCCAGCTACATAGCGGGTCTTAAGTTGCAACAGGGCTAGCACCTATAACTCCATGAAGACAACGTCAAACAAGAATCCGAGAATGTCCATTGGGCTACAGTGACATATATAAAAAAAAATGATAAAAAGCCAGAAGTTATTTATCGTTAAATGTACAGCGTGTTCACAAATTAATGTTCCAACATTGGATAGCTATTATTTCAAAAATTTGAAAATTAATATTTTTTTATTGAAAATTTAATTTAAAGGTATCAGTTTAAAGTTAATAAAATTATAAATATTGAATGTGAAAATATCACTAAAAGCATTAACGATAACCATTCCATTATAGAACGGGTTTTATTATATATTTAAAATAGAGTGTGATGAATTAAACTATATATTCTTGTTTGTGGCCTTTTGTAACCGTTTGAATGGATGTAACAATTCGTGTTCCTCAATTTTCGACAGTAGAAGCGAAGGAAAAAAAATTGTCTTTTAAGAAGCCTCACAGAAAAAAAACCCACAGAGAGTTAAATCCAGGTTCCTATGTAGCACTGATTAAAAACAAGTTTGTTTGCTTATGAGAGCATTTTTTATACTTTGAATTGTGATTTTTTTCACTTGTTAAAAAAGGCTGTTGGTGGTCTTGCCTCTGCCCTTCCCCAGTTCGACGTAACGAGGCGCCCTCTATATCCTGTTTAACTCACTCTTCCACTTACGCTCATAACGAGCGGCTGCACACTAAGTGCTATATTACTGCTTTATTTTTAAAATAAAGTGAAGTGTATCTGTTTCTACAGCCTGTTTGTTCTCTTAATTGAGCTATCGACGATAAATTTAAAATATTGTCATACCGCCTTTAGGATTTACTTACAAATCCCTTTAGCTGTAACTTCTTTAGTTTAGTATCAAAATGGTCTTCAATATGGTATATTCTTTTCTAAGATCTACGTAAATTGGAAATAAATATTGAATTGATACTACTGATAAATTAGCTTCCATGTATATATTCAAAGGATAAACTAAGATATGTTTTATGTTTTTTCCTCGGTAAAATTGTAGTCTTCGTAGCCTGGTGGTCATGGTCACGGACTCGCACCTGGTGGTTTTCATCGAGTCGGGGGATCGAGACTTGATACCACTAAAGACCTGCCAAGTAGCCGTGTTGATATGCTTAAAATCTATCGAGGCTCAAAGTCCACCCGTTGGCATAGTGTGGATGTTAGTAGATGGAGGTGCCAGCTCATGTGTCGTCCTCTTACACATATCCTCATACAGTATATTTTAACTGCATGCAATTAATTCTTTGTTTTTATGCTTGTCAATCTTTCTTACAATCATATTATATTCGGAAAAACTTTTAGCTAAGAAAACGTGAAAAAGGCCTAATTTACACTACAAAGACGGAAATTTTAATAAAAAGACAGAGGACCGTCATTATGACGGTAAAAATAAAATCAACAGTAAAATATATTATGCAAATTTTTCGACAAAAATTATAAGGAATATTAATATTCCAAAACAAGAAATAATATTTCTTATGATTTATTGAATTTATTTTTGGGTATTTATATATATATATATATATATATATATATATATATATATATTGAATTCAATAAAACACACTGTTTTAAAAAAAGAATTTATTTATATGAAATTAAATTTATAAAATAAAATCTTATTAAATTAAGTTTTTCTTTTCTTCAAAATATATAAAGCATGATATTATGTAAAAATTAGTGTGAAACGTGGAATATTATATTCGGTATAATTTAACTAACAATATAAAGGATATATAAGGATCGTTTTGTTTACCTTTAGTAAATGGCTAAATGAGTGAGATATATCATAATTACTTGTTATATTACAGACATAATTACCTGTTACATTCAAGGCATACCTTATTTTTTTTACAACTACACTACATTTACCACAGATATATCTATTACATCGTAACATCTATGCTCCGGCTTGTTTTTATTACGTAATTCAATCCGGAACCCACTAGGATTTTTTAAGTTTGATACCTGACCCGAAATTTGGGAAAAAAGTGAGTGGGTGCGACTTTGATTAATTTATGGTTTTGTCGAAGTTCTTCAGAAAGTTGACGTAAAAAATATCTTCTAGATATTGTACTTCCTGTAGCTTATTTACACATAATATATACGTTTGTTCAAGCTAAATACAAAATACTGTGAAAACCATGCATTGACCATCTTCGACTTCCAGCTATTACTGAACAGTTATGTGCCATTGGGTGAAGAAAGTTTACCCCACACTTTGTAGAATTATAAATTGCCATAGTTTCAGGCACTTCCTTTGCATTATTTACTACGCAAACAAGTTTGAAGCAGACTGCTTTGAACGAATACATTCTTGTTCTTTTTACATTGATGTACAGCCAAAGTGGAATTATTGTGTTAATAACAAGATTAAGAATAAAGTGGATGCTTTAGATATTTTGCGGCGTCCGGAATTGCACGCCTTGATTGCTTCTTTGTTCCGACAGTGTTAATATATTTTGTCTTCAATTTCTCAGCAAGTGTAAGGGAAGTAAAAAGAGTTATCGGTAATAGCTTTCTTGCATTTGCCCAAGAATGGTTCCATCAGACGTAAAACGACATATTCCAAAAATGATAAGTTGTTCGGTCTGGTATCATGTTTTGATATATATATATATATATATATATATTTATATATATATATATAATGGCACTTAGAATATATTTTGACTTTACATCTGCTGCAATCCAAAATTTAATACCAAATGTATCAGACTTACTTGGTATGTATTGTAAGAACGGGCACCTAGTTATACAAGGGAATAATCACTCATCAACTGTTATGTTTCTTCAGGTTGATAACAAGAAATCGAGTTTTCAACTAATCAATCCCAATCAGAAGATATTAGAGCAAATTTATCTTTTTGTAATATTTGCGATGTTGCAGATTTTCTATCAAATCTCATAAACCTCAATATTTCCGTGAACCTCTCTCGTAGTATATTATGAGGAAAAATCCATAGCATCCTCCCGCATCTTATTCTAGTTAGAAATAACTGACAGATGTTTTTGGTGCTATATGCTCCTAGGGCGCACAAAAGAGCTAAAAAGGCATCTAACTCCTCCATTGACATCGACCAGTTTTCATTTGGGAGTTGCCTTTGAGCCTATATTTCAGTATTATTTTCCTCAAAGAGTTATGTACCAATAACTGAAAAGAGCCAGATGTTCTTTCGCTTTCTACGTGTCTCTTTGCATAAGAAGACACTCCATTGGGGCTCGATAGTATATTTTAGGTTTGAAAAATGTCAAATATTTTTAGGCATTCTTGTCTGCATTGGGCCATTTTGTGCAACATCATTACTTGATGTATATCATGCATCAGAAGCGTTCAGTAATATTACATTGTTTTAAGTCTTCTTTCTTTATCTTTCCTTTTTTGTGGTAGATTTGTATTTTCAAATTTGGTTACCGAAACTTGTATTTGTGCCTTGTCATCAAAGTCAGAATCAGTGTCGGATGTTTCAATTTTCTATGGAAAACATTCGTGACCCTCCTCGGGTATTTCTCCTTTCTTTCTCGGGTTTTCATTTCCTCCCTTTACTGAACAATAAGATTTTCTACATGTGTGTGCATGTTTTACATAAAATTAATAAAATCCCTTAAATTTCAGAAGCCTGGGGAAAAAAATAAAAATGTAGCAAATAAGAGAAATTGTGAAATCGTCAAAACGACAGTCGTCTTTCTAGTGATATACATCGTAGAAATATCCAGAAGAAAATGTTCTGGTAACAATAAACAAAAAAATTACAGTTGTAATAGATAAAAAACCAGAAAATTCTAGAATTCATGAAAGATAAAGGTACAAAGAATGTGGTCCAAAGAGAGAACGAAAAACTCAAAGGATATGTACACCGTATTTAACTTTTCTTTACCAAAATGACGCAAACATATACTGTTAATCATTTTGTCATGAAAGAAATGTTTTACATGTAAAGTACAATAAATTTATATGGATGTAATGTAAAGTATAATAAGGATATACTTTACATGTAAAGTATAATAGTTTTATAATTTAAAAATAAAAGATGGACTAAACAAAAGATGGGGTTTAATAAACGCGGAAATGAGGAACATAAAACTATATCTAATGTTTTTGGAATTTAGAATGATTATAAAAAAAAAAAATTAGGTCTAATAGTCCAATGTAGACAAATATTAACGTTTTATAAGTTAGAAATCATAAGTATTAATCACTTTGAATTATTTTAATACATATAATTTGTAAGCCAGAAGTTTTGGCTTCTTTCTCTTTGTGAGAATAACTGTATAACTTATTCTGTTTTTTTTTT
The DNA here is from genome assembly GCA_019974015.1 of Nephila pilipes. Classification (NCBI taxonomy): domain Eukaryota; kingdom Metazoa; phylum Arthropoda; class Arachnida; order Araneae; family Nephilidae; genus Nephila; species Nephila pilipes. Next base: position 9,493 of record BMAW01098168.1, on the reverse strand, counting down.
TTTTTTTTTTTAATTTATTAAATGAAAAAAAGCATCGGGAGTTTACAGGATAAAGGATAATCAATGAACAAGAAAGCGAGCCAGTGAAGCAACAAAAACAAGAGTAAATATAGAAGTTTCCTTAAAATTATGACTATTGTTAAGTTGTAAAATGTTTCAGCCATTCAGTAAACAGTACGTAATAAAAAAAATAAATCCAGAACCATTTTGTTTTCATAACTGATGTATAAATAAAAAAAAAAAAAAATTATTTATACAGCAGTTATGAAAATAAGGCATGCTTTTATTTTGATGTAAGAATATTTTTCATTTGGGTTTTTGTACTAATAATTTTAATTTGCATGAAATTATTTTCTTACTGAGATAAAAAAAATAAATAAATTCCATTGATTACAAATATTTCATATTTAAAATTGAAATAATAATATTTCTGTAAAGAGAATACATTTGAAATAAAAAAAAACATTATTGTGACTACTATGAAATAAATACTGTTGCAAAAAGTTATTTGATAACACTATTTCTAAAGTATTATATTACACTGATAAATATAAATATATTTCTCCAGATATAGAACTGAAAGCACCTAATTTAAGCCCTGAAATGTGTTTTTGTGGATGAAAAAAACATATCCTGGTTTTTTAAGCATTAACTAATCAAATTTAACTTGTAAACGAAATATATCTTTAACTCATATCTCAATATATAGCAGAAGATTTGGGTTGCCTTACAAATCTTCTGTTGTCTGATATATTAATGGTACTAAGAAAATATATAAAATTTATTTAATCGCTCTAAATCTTTTACAATAATAATACCTGCAAGTTACCAGTTGTATAGAGCTCCTGAATATCTGTAAGGTTATTTGAGAAAACAGTTTGTATTTTCTTACAAATTAGAGTTAAAATTATTTAATAAGTCACAATCTTAACGTTTTCCATCTTTCTATTATTCAAATGTACATTACTATTATTTAAAACCAAAAGAAACTATTATTCTTTTACATTATTTTTTATGTAAATATGTTGCTCCTTTTCTTATGAGATTCCGCATGTTATTGTTTCTACAAGCTTATTAAATATTAAGACTGAATAAATATTTCTTGTCTTATTTTCTACATTAATGTCTCAAAAAAATTATATCTTTTGAAGTTTATTCTAAAAAGCACCTTTGAGAGAGAGAGAGAGAGAATGTGTAATTAATATTGAATATCTTTTTTCTTAATAAAGAACAAGACATTCATGATTAAATTCTTTCAACTCTGAGATAAATATGAAATCCTTTTGATAAAAAAATAATTGATATTTCAATTCAAATAATGTGTTTCCGGTAAGTAATACTGCATGGTTAAAGCTACTTATTTCCTTTAAGTTTTACACTTTTTATAACCATTATTCTAGAAAATGCAAATGTGAATTATATTGACTAGTGAGGCATAAAAGAGAGTTTTTTCAATGCAGTTTTTATGATTTAAAATTCAATTCATTGTACAAGATAAGAAATTAGAGGAAAAATAAAAAAAAGGTCTTTTAACAAACAATAATAAACAAGCAACAAAAGTAAACACAAACTTAGTTTTTTAATTAAATTGTGAAAGTACCATATTTTATTTATTGCGCTGAGAGAAAATTTTTGAAAAAAATCGCAGATGAATAAAATTTCGAAAATAAAACTATAAATCAATACACAAAAAAATTATACATATTACCTAAAATTTCTATTGGGTTACTATTTATGATTATATTTCCTTCTACTGACATAAGTAAAAAACCTGAACAAAACGTAGGTAAACATGATTAGTTAAATCTCTTATTTTAAACAAAATATATGGAATTACATAATCTTATATCATATTTCATAAATGTAAAAAAATAATTGTGCAATTTTTTTTTATAAAATGTAAAAGTAAAAAGCGTCAAAAAATGGCATACCGTTAATAACTTACGCATTTTGATTGTAGATTGACAAAATATCATATTTTAAGTTCATAGAGATCACATCCTAATGTTACTGTAAGAATTAATTAATTTAATTTGCATGGTTGTTGAACATCTGAAAAAAATATTTTTTTCAATTACAAAAGGTTCAATTATGTAGCCTTTTTCTGTGATCTTGGTCGAAGACTCGAGGTTGGCGTTGTTTCCCTCGAGTCTTAAATTGGAATCCTGATGTCACTCATGACCAGCTGCGCAGCTTGCTAGATGCATGTATAAATTTTGACGGGGTCCCAAGTCCTCCGAAGAGTGCGATGTGGAACCTTGTAGAGGGATTGTGATATATCAAATGTCGTCCTCATCACTTGATTGAGGTTCAAAATTACACGGTCCGTAGCCAATAGCCTTCGTATTGCTTTTCAGTGTAGCATAAGAAAACAGTCATAATCCAATTGAATGAAGTCTTTCCAGATATAATTATTGTAAAAATTATTAGGAGACCATATTCCATATTACATACTCACGAATGTTTAATATTTTCCTTTTCTTTCATCCCTCATTGTATAAAATCAAATATATACTAGAATATAGCATGTTAAAATATATGTTATTGCTACATAAATGAATACAATATTTCCTAAATTATTGAGAAAAATTGTATTAAATGTTAAATTTTAGAATTCTATAACATGAGAAATCCCCAACGCGTAAAATCCTTGATGCGTTATAATTCATTTTTTTTTACCTACTGTAATTAGTGATTCATCTTTACACAATAACATAGCTTTTTATATTAATTCTTTTTGTTTTAGGATTAGAAAACATTTTTTTTTTATATTTAAATGTTTCGGACAATTTATATAACGTTAATGGGCCCATCCTTTTTGCTCCAACTACTCAGAATTTTACAAGTGTTTTTTTTTTGCTTGACATGAATCAAAAATGCTAAAACACGTGATTTATATAGTGCGATTTTTTTCCCATGATTTATACACAATTGACCATGATAAATAAGTTACTTATTTAATAGACCGTGGCCAAAGAGAGCCTATTTGTCATAGGATCGATTCTACGACTAGAAGAAAACCACCGGTCGCTAGTCCATTACCTTTACAATTAGGCTACTATAGCCCTGAAAGGTTGGAGAGAAAAACCAGGTCATGTGTCACCCTCACCACTTGAACGAAGTTCAAAATTAAGCGGTCCATTGCCAATAGGCCACGTGCTGCTTCTAGTTGCTTATAAAAGAGCTATTAATACAAAATCGACCAATTAAAAACATCAAATTCTCAAAATTACAACCACTCACTGTAATTAGAAGTTTAGCAACTTCTATAACCTGTGTGGCACATGTTTTGTAGGAGGATAGGCCTTTCCTGAGCACGTGTTGATGAAATATTCTAATAATATTGGGAAGTATTCCCTTTTAGAGTTAAATATTCTGATACATTTAGGCTTTCAGATGTCTCTGTAAGAAGTAATTGAATTTCAATTTTGTTATCGAAATGATCTCACCATGTCCATTTCATCACCCTTCCCCCTTAAAAAAAAGTGAGATATATTTGTTTGATAACATTTTTAGCAAAATGGAAAAGTACATCCTCATCATCATTTCATTATAAACAACAATCGAAAAATTTAACAGCAATGCTTAAAACATTTTAAAAAAACAAAGTATAAGAAAGCTAATGAGTCGCAGTCGCATGTTATTAGAACATAAAGATTATCATAAATATTTCACAATACCTTTGGAAATGTTCACGAAGATCAACTGTGGAAATATAAGTAGAACTTTTTGCGTGTAGATTTGAAGTTTCCTACCTCTCAGTATTTCACACATTGAAAATATCTTCATGTATAAGAATCACCTCATCTGTAAATAGTACATGAACTGGCAAATGTGGATGCAACGCACTCTGATATCTTATTTTTTGTGTGTGTTTGTGACTCTACGCTTCAGTTTCGTCCATATGTTACGAACATAAAAACGTATGTTTTAGTGCGTATTATCACCCCGGCAAATTAAACTGCTATTTTAGAATCACTTTCTATGTGGAAACAGTTTAAAGTAAGAAATATCATTTTTTTCAAAATTTAAAACAGCTTCCTGTCATCCTTCTACGAGCCATAGAAGGGAACTACCGAATGATTTGCATTAAAATGTAAATACTACATTACATTTAATTATCCTATGTAAATTATTTTAATACGCCTGTAAACTGTAATAATTTGACAATTAAAAATTACAGTCTTATATACTTATTTGCAATGAAATTATTAAAAGCAATAATATCCCAGATAGAAATTTATTTATATACTCCCAGTATAATTAAAAATGAATTAAAATTCAGAAATACTTGAGTTAAAATCAACAACTTTTAAATATAAGTGAAAATTAATAAGTGTCATCTTCATTTAATAATTTTGTAAAATTTTAAGCATAAATAAAGTTTTCAGAACAGAACTTCAGCTAAGAAAATAATCCAAAACCTCCATTAAAATATACTCTTAATTTGAAGATACACTAGAACGTTAAATCTTGATTGGGATTGCGTCAGAAATAGTTGTAGCCATTTGGGTCTTTGAAAATAAAGTTTGAAACAGACTATTTATATATAAAACGTGTTTCGGTGTCTTAGTTTGAACGTTTGTCTTAGAGTTTATCTAAAAAAAAATGTATACAAAATTCAAGGAGCTTCACATTGAAAATAAATTCTAAAAGGTATTTAGTTTAAATGATTAAGTAATGTAATATTACGATCAAGAAATATTATATAACTCTTGTATAACTCTTGCCTATAAATATGTAGTTTTAAATGCAGTGAAATATGCATCATTAATCATTTTACACAGCCTAAACATACCACTTATTTTTCAGCTAAGATTTAAAATTTTGTTTTCCTCGGATGAGTCGTAAAATGAAACATTTATAAAAAATATCTTCTAAACATATTCAGACATCTTAAATAATTTTTTTATCGAAATTTTAAGCCAATATCCTAAAAGAGGTATTAAAAATTTGGAACATCTTTTCATAACGTAACCAAATACGTCTATTTCAAATGTTCGTCAAAATTTTGAAATACTAATAATTGGCAAGCAGTATGTTAATATTCTTGTCTAATATATATACTTTCTGGTTTACATGTATTTTTTAAAGATATATAGCATTACCCGACATTTAAAATGCAATACCATGAAAGAGTGACTAGATTGTGATGGAAATAAATACATAGACTGGAAACACATATATAAGTTGTTCATTTAATTTACAAGATAATTTTAAAATAGCAATAAAAAATTAGGATATATCAGTAAGAGGTAACACAATCTCTTTTGAAGATATAAGTAGTAAGCTTACGTGGCACATATTGAATTAATGTTCAGAAAGTGTCTTGAGAAATGGAAGGTCATATGTTCTTACTCATCTCCATTGATCCTACACGTATTATGGCTGAGGCAAATCATGCAAAAGACTGCCCAGATACCTTGATCATTGAGAGATCTAAGACACTTTAATCCTAGGAAGCAACTGGATTAGCTAAGAAAAGATTACTTTCTGATAAGTCATGTGTGTGTTGTCCCGCTGGGAAATAGAATTTTGACACCATCTGAATGTAAAGTGAATCAACAAAATATAGCACTACATGAACATGTTGCAATGTTATCAATATACCTATGATTCTTACTGGGATTGATCTACAATCATGCGTCATGAAAGACAAAATCATTATTGCTACTATAACACATCAATCAATAACTCAAGAGACTAACCCAGAGATGGCGCTCGTAGTAAACCAGTAACCAGGTCTTTCTAGAGTACTAACCTTTGCTTGAAACGTGTCAAAATTTTAAGTCGATCGGACCAGAAACACCTGAGTTATCGAGGTTGGAGTAAAGTCGTTTTGTAGTTTGTTTAAAAAATGGAAAACAACGAGTTTCGTGTTCTGATAAAACATTGTTTTTTAATGGGTAAAAATACCGTGCAAGCAAAACAATGGATTGAAAAATGTTACCCGGACTCTTGTCCATCAAAAGCAACGATTTGTCGGTGGTTTGCCGAGTTTAAACGTGGTCGTACCGACACAAATAACGCGGAACGCTCGGGTAGACCTGTGGAAGCCGTTACACCGGAAAATGTGAGTGAAGTGACAAAAATTATAGTGAAAGATCGTAAAGTGAAGCTCCGTGAGATTGCTGAGATGACACAGATATCATATGGAAGTGTGTTTACTGAAAAAGGTTTTTTGAAGTGAAGTGAAAAAGGTTTTTTCCAAGTGGTGCCGCGATTGCTTTCGATGGAACAAAAACAGCAACGAGGCGTTGGAACGATTGTATCACCCTAAAAGGTGATTAACAAAAGGTGTTATGTTGATGAATAAAAAAAAGTTTTACAAAAAAAAATGTTGTTTTCAATGTTTGTCTCGGGAGTTATTGATTGATGTGTTAACTAACAGTAAGGCGTTTAAAGATTAGTGCACGGATTGTTTTATATAAACTTGCGGTTTAGAAGAATATAAAATAACCGAGACTGATTGCTGATCACTATATTGTACTATGTAGTCATCTAAGTAGTTGGTCCCTATATCATGGAATACTTTCGTGTCGGTGGATTGACGTTAAAGACAGACGTCGTAAAGGAAGACTTCTGTGCAATCGGCTTTCAGTAATCAGAAAACAAAATGGGGTTACTCTTTAAAACTTTTTCAATTTTCCTTGTAACTCTTCGAAATTTGTATGAATGCATAATAAGGACTCAAGGAAAAATAAATAATGATATCCATTAATCAACTAATTAGCTTATTTAGTTTCTAAAATATTTTTTACTATCTTTGTCAATGTTTTACACGTATCTGTGATTTCTTACCGTAGAAATAGACACATTTTCAAGTTCCGGGAACATTTTACTGAAATGTTTCAAGACAGCCTTAATAAAAGACGGGTTTCTTAATGGTAAATGAGCATCTGAACGCTTGACGATGAAAACAAAGTTCTAACGAATAATTTTCAATACTTTAAATAGTTTATAGAATTTTTACCATTATGTAAAACATAAACAAAATTTAAAAGACAGTATTATTATGAAAATATGAATTTATTTATTTATGAATTTATAAATACAGCTCAAAAACAAATGAGTTCTTACATACTCATTTGAATTCATCTTTTAGCCTAAAATCCCTTGTAATAATTTCCGTCAGTTCTCGAAAATAACCAAATTTTTAAATAAAGATATAATATCGCGGAGATTTAAGGGGTTGCAAGAGTAAAAATCTCAATCGCCGGTCCAATTATTACGCAGTGTTAAGAAGTGTTGAAAATATTACGAATCTCTTGTGTGGAAGTTATCATTATGCTGGAGGTAAAGGACACAATCTTCATTCTTAAAAATATTACAGATATTACTAAGACTTAAAAAAGTAGTAATGCTTATGAATGTTCTCTTAGAAGTAACCTGGTGAATCTTGGTGAATTGGAAACCTTGGTTAATTGGTGAATCTTGCTAACCTTGAACCTTGAACCATTTTGTTAGTAGTCCAAATGACGAGGAGGATATTTCTGCTCCCACCTTCTTTTTTAAACTTCCACACAATGCCTTTGAGGGGATTTTAAACTTCAACAGATTTAACAAGCATCATTCATGCAACAAGGTGTGTCTTTAGTGGGATCAGGAATTGAAAACAAGACCCTTTGGCCTTGAGTTCTCGATCACGACACCTAGGTTACTAATAATGATTAAAAGTGCTATTATGTTTTACAAATTATGAATAAAATATACAGGAGTTTATTTAAAAATATTGATTAACTATCAAACTTTATTCATAAAGAAACACAAAATAAGTTAGCTTTATACTGCTTTCATGTAAAATTTCAAAATGGATATAGTACCCTTCATTACTGATATTCAAATATATGTAATGTAATAAGAAATTTTTTTCATAATTTTCTTCGAATATATTTGGAAGTGATGTTTGGAATCGATGAAATTCGGAAAATAATCAATTTAAACTGTCAAGTAACTAAAACATCAAATAAATTCGACTCAGTTTTGATAGTGTTCTAGTTTAGAGGTTCATTTCCAAATCCATCTTCTTAAACATTTAGTTCCCCATCATGAGCCATTAGCCCAAATACATAAAAAACTACTTAGAATATCATCATCAAAGAAAATTAGTCACTTAAGAATTACATTTAAGAAAAACTTTTTTTTAATATATATATTTCATTGCGCTAAGATCTCAAAATTCTTAACACAGTTGAAACATATCATTATCGTTGTAAATACGTATTATTTTCTAACCTTATCATCAAAGTGATATCTCATGAGTGATTCGTGGTATATGGAGGTATGTACTCCAAATGCATTTTTTACTTTTCTGATTGAAGTAACAAATGTAAGAAACAGATGTCCCACAGAATCCAGAATGGAGATGTATATCACTTGCAGATTTCAGATTCAAAAACGGAAAAAAATCACTTGAATCAAATATTATTCTATATTTTCTAAAAGATATGAATTCGAAAACATTGAATCGAGAGGTATGTTTTTGACAGATCAAAAGTATAATGTTTTCCTTCTTTTAAAACTTTATCCTATCGGTAAAATTTTTATTCTTTCCACTAAAATGCAAAAGTTTCTAATAGAATTTATCTTATAGATGTAGTTATATCGAAAAAAAAAGATAATTTTAAACATTTGAATTAATTTGTTTCTTAGGTCTTTTACTTTTACTTCAATTTCCATATGATTTCTTTGGATGAAATTTTTTTCTAACTAGAGAAAATATATTTAGTGAGCTATTTTTTAGCATGACTTATAAAGGCCGAAATTGGAATACATTTCTTACATATTGCATCAACTTTTCTAGGAAAAATATGTTATATCCTAGATTGAATGTTTGAATATTAATGTTGTACAGAAATGGATAATTGGACCAAATAATTTTGAGTCTCGTTAAAGTTACGGAGACAGCACCCTTATTTCAAATGCTTACAATGAATTCTTAAAAATTATCACTCGCACAGTCTTACAAAAGAGTCTTAATTATATACAGAAAAAAAACCCAAAGTTTCTAGCCACAAAATATTTTCTGCTAAAATTATTTGCCTTTCTACCCAATAGAAATTTATAAAATTAAAATGAAGACACATAATGACACAAATTGTATTACAAATAATATCTATTCAAAATTTTTCAAAAGTAACATTCTATAACTTTCATTCAGTATACTTCATATAAATTTATAGATTTATTCATCCTTTCAGGAATCGAGTAGTACAAAGTTCTTAATAATTTAAAGGAAAAATTATCTCGGTAATAACTTTTAATTCATTTATTTTATTAATATTTACAGTGATATTTATAAAGTCAAGTGATTGATTGATTAGTTTTTTTTTATCGTCGCACTAGACACTAGAAGCAGCACGAGGGCTATTGCCGATGGACCTTTCAATTTCAACATGGTCGGAAGCGACGAAGACGACACCCGAGCTGACACTTCCCTCCTCTAACTTCCATACCACACGAACTGGTGAACTTTGAGTCTCAACAGATTTAA
>BMAW01098164.1:0-16323 GCA_019974015.1 Nephila pilipes | reverse complement strand
AGCGTTGAAGCCAAATTTGGTTTCGTGTATGTGGGGAACTGGTGACTTTTAAGAAACGTGACAAAAAGTATATATTAAAATTTGTTTATATAATTTTTGTACCTGAACAGAATAATATTGTTTTTTAATAATTTGTGGTCTGCTTTAACATTTCAAATTTACATTATAATATTTGAACCCGATATACTATTTATAGCTTCAAAAATTTATCGTCTACCTTAATATTACAAAGTTTTCTTTAATTTTGATATCCGTACAGAGGGAACATTATCGCCAGTTTTAATAACTTTTATTATTAACTTAAACATTTTTATTTAGTATCTGCTCAAAATATTTCACTAGTTTTAATAATTTATTGTCTATTTTAATATTTCATCTCGTTTACCCTTATTTTAAAATCTGAAGTTTAAAGGAATTTCATTTAATTCTTACTAGAGGATCGGGAGGGGGTCAAAAAGTACCTGATGTTTATACCTGAAAAATACCTGATTGCGTTACTGAGGTAAGTTGGTGTTTCCTCTTTATTCGACTTCTGTTGAACAGCACCATAAAATTTGACACTGATTAATGGATTAGTTTTGAATCGGCATAATTTTGCCAACCAAGCAAAATTTGATTTCTGCCTCATGAAGTTGTCATCCTTATTTATTTATTTATTTTGGGGGGAGGGTTCAAGTTCAACTATCGATACTACCTGAATTTATCACTAGAAACATAGCAACAATCAAAACAATATGTTGCCTTCGGTGAATCTGCTTCAAAGAGGGAGAAGGTGACCCCATCGACCGAAAACGTTTTGGGGACGGTTTGAGGGATATAATAAGAGTCATACTCAGGAATTTCTCAGAAAAATTAAAAACAATCATTGGATAATATTAAAGTGTTTTACCCATTTCTAATATTTTATTTCCCATTCCTATGCATGACAAAACTTTAAAAGACCAAGAATCCTACACGTTTCCTACAAGTACCACTAATCCCTGCTTTCCCCCTGTTTTTAATTATGAAATATCGTTGAAATATATAAATTCTCTTAAATTTTTCATTTCCTAATATAATTTCTTTGTCATTACCGCATACACGCAATTGGACAAAACTCTACATTTCTCTCTTTCTTCTGTTCCGGACAGCCAATAGAGACACTCCACTCCTGACTACCAATCGCAACACTGCCTATCAGTACCCGAACTCAATATTCTCTCTTCGAAAGCATAACCTTCAAAATCTTTAATTTCAAGCAATAGGTGAACTATCCCATTTTTCTCACTCTACATATAGTTTAAAACTTTATCTCCAGCAAAGCGCTACAAAAGTATTTCCCACATCCGACATCTGTGCGACCTAGACGATCGACAAAATCATTAGCAATTTCAAATTCGTAGCACTTGTACTTTTTGTACATCTCTCGTATTTTTGATTCAACTATGTGTTTAAAAAAACATTTCTTACAATAAAAATCAGTACATTTAAATGAGAAGTTATTCAGTTGTAAAGACACGTAAATGAAGTAAAATATTCTGAATTGTCAGCAGATAAAAGAAATCATAATTAAATATGATATTTATGTTGCCTTTTCGTATTTTTATTCTGAATCAGTTCAATGTATTTATGAAAAAATACTTTAAAAATAGAAAAGGGGAATTGTATATTATTTTAATCAATATATATTCAAATTTTAAAAAAAAATCATACCCACTTATAGCATATGAAAGATAAATAACTTAATATTAACATTTCAAAAATTTTCCCCCTTTCCATACATTGCATTATTTCTAATATAAAGTCGACATCCAAATAACTCATGTACGTTTATAAAAATAAAAGCTTCGGGGAATTAAAAGAAAGACTTAAGCTTGTAACGTTGGCTATTCGTGGTTTTCTCTTTACTAATCTTAGGGACTTTTACTTAAGATTGATTGCTATAAATAACAACTACTTCTTAACCAAAAATGAAACGTGAGTATTTAAATTAGAGGCAAGTAGAAATAAAGCGAATTGAGGTAGATAGGAAGTATATAAGCTAAGCTTGCTGTTATTGACATGATAGAGGTCGAGTGACTCTAGCGTGGAGCAGTCGTCCTAAAGGAGATCAAGAATAGCTACAAGTTATAGACGGCATAGTGGAGCCTAGAAGTCGAGTCAGCCTCAACTTAGACGTTTTTGTAAAACTCTGTTAATTTGGTATTAGTGAGACAGGCAAATATATTTAAGGCGATATTTTGGGAAAGTCGGTGTTCATTTGTCGTTACAGTAGTAACTTGTGGAATAAATATAGTGTGTGAGATCTGTCTAACGTCTTCTTGCATAACTTACTGACTCTTTAATGTTATTATATTTAGTTTAGCTATGGCACAAGAGGCGAATATGAATGTTATGTCGTCACAAGCTCACTAAAAAGCGATCGCATTTCTCGAGCAATCGAGTCACATTTCAAATTCACAAAGCTATATGTACAAATTAGTTATGTCACCAGTTAATGGATATCCTTATGAAAATATTTTATGCCTTATAAATTCTGCTATCTTCCTACATAAATGCTGTTCTGTTCAAAATAAAAAAAAAGTTTCATATATAAACAATTATTAAAAATGGGATCACCTGTACTTTTGATGTTTAAAGTTTTATGTTACATGTTTTATTTCAAGCCTATACTACATTTAAAGCGTCATTCACTTCATAAGCTTCCAGTTTATAACTACAAGGTGGGCAAAACGTCTCTTTCCAATTTTAGATGAAAATAATTTTTAATTTTTTTCGATGGAATAAAATTTTCTTACGTACTTGATATAATAGATTGTTTCGAATTGTTCTTGAAACTTCGTATGAAAAACATCATCTCTCAAACAAGCACCAATGTCCAATTCGCATTGTCTTCTTCCATTATAAATTTTTCATAAGAGTCTTGAAGTTCTCTTTCTGTATATTCCTTCGAATAAGTCTAATTTCATTCCTAAGTTCAAGACTTGTTATTCAGCTGAGAAATGGGCTATTGGTAGTGTGAGATAAGGGGAATGTGGTGATTTTTGATTTCATTTATAGAGTATTAGCATCCCACTAAGAAGTAACACGAAGACTATAGCCGATGGATCGTGTAATGTTGAACTTCAGTCAAATGAACAGGATGACTCTTGAGCTGATATTTTCTTCTGCAACCATGCTAGCGAAAGGACCATGCTAGCCATCCCTCTCGCTAGGATCCCTCTCGAGAGGACTATGCTAGCTCATCCTAGCCATCTGAGCTGATACTTTCTTCCCCACCATTCTAGCGAGAGGACTCGGGACCTCGAAAGATTTGACTTGAATCATCCTCGCTACATGGTGGGTCTTCGGTGTCATCAGGTTTCGAACTCACGACTCGACGAATGCAATGCCAACCACGGGAATATCCTGAAACGTTTTGAATACACAGTTTTTAAAAGCTCAAAGCGTTTATTAGAAATTTCGTTATAAACTTTATTTGAGAAGTAACATGGGAAAATTTAATTCGTTGCTCGGTTGCTAATTTCCTGTAATTATAATGCTAAGCCCTTATTCTGAGGTTCAAACATAATTCGGAATAAAAATCACAAAAACTATTCATATTTTAAATTCTAAAGTAATTTTTGTCCCACAATGCATTATTAAACTGTGATTTCTATCTGAAAATATGATGAATATATATCAACTTTTTTTTTAAAATGAATAATTAATTAAATTGCATTTTGATGCGTTATTATATTTATGAACAAATGATTTTCTTTTTATTTATCTAGAAAATTCTTTATAATTTTAGTTATGTGAATTTGTGAATATATATTTCAAAATTCGATCTTGATAACTAAGTGAAACGATTGTAAATTAGCTAAAATAAAAATTTTCTGACCACAAGGCTTTCGAAAGTATCGGATATCGTTAAAACTGGAGCAAAATAGAAATAAGTGAAATAGATGTGACTAGAATTTAAGGTTATATTTCGACATATTTGAAATTAACGAAAATATGTAATTTTCAAATGTTTAAACACCAGCTTCGTGATCGAGCTTTTTATTGGCAGTTTATTCAAGGGAGAAAAGAAAATCTACAAAACGGGGGATAAAACCTAAAGGAAAAAAAGTAGGGAAGCCTAAATGTGGAATTGAAAAATGATGTTTTAATATTTCCAACGAAATAGTGTCCACCAATCTTTCTGTTTTTATAATTAACTTAAGTATAGACATATGCTAATGCAAGGCGTGGTCAAAAAGTGAAAAAAGATATGTATTTGGTGAAAATAGAACACTTGCCTTCCATGAACAATGAAATTTTTGTGACTTTTATTCATTTTAGTTTGAATTGTATGAAAGTCAAAAGTACGAAGTTAAAAAGGTAAAATAATAGAATAACATAATATAGATATTAAAATTAGACATTGATAGAATTTAAAGTACATTATGTTGATGTAAGGTAAAAAGGAACTATTGTTCTTTGAAATACTAGGTATGTTTCAGAAGGATGAATATTGATTGGAAACGCATTTCATTTCACAGTTACTAACAATAAATTCACTTATTAATTGCAGTGTGAACGTTGATGTATTTTAAGAGCTGTATTTTGATGTATGTTGTTGTATATTTTGGCTAGCCAATGAATAGGAATTTGTTTAAAAGAAAGAATATTAGATCGAACCTACATATAGATAGATTTAAAAAAAAAATTTCCCTATATTTCTTTATTATTTAATTAATGTCTTGAACTAGAACTATTTAAAGCATATCCTTTATAAATTATTGTAAATTTAATATTAAATGAAATTATATCAATAAGGTCAAAATACTATAGAAATGAACTATTTGATCAACAATTCTGTAAGTTGAATTTCGTGAAAGAATGAGCGAGAGCTTAAATAATAATTGTGAAATGTAGATTAGGGAACATGTATTGATGAAACAATTGTATTGATGAAACAATTGATGTATTGATGGAACAAATTAACGTAAGGAATGAATTTATGTCTTCAGTGACAAAAGGAAAAAAAAAACGAAATGAATGCATTAAAGGACAATTAATCACTGAAATTTATTAAAATCACCCCATATCAAAAACTAGTGTGTAAACAGTATCAAGAAATAAAAGTTAGAGTAAAATTTAATTGTAGAAAAAATAAGCAAAGGAAATACCTATCAGGAGATGTGTCCAACAAGGCCAATTCACCTTAGACAATTCACAGATCCTAAATATTCATTAATGTCACTTGAGGGCTGTTGGTGACCCACCTCGGAATTTTGATCCTCACTTAAGTAACGAGGGCGTTACTGGAGCTAGCAAATCCCTCTTAAAACTTCCACACCACCCCAAAGGGTGACCTTCGGACTTGACCAGATATAACGTGCATCAGGCCTGCAACATGGCCGTTCGAAAGTGGCATCAGAGCTTCAACCTATGACTCGTCAAGATCAACGTCATCATCGAGTCTGTGACCAAGATCTCTAACCTATCATGGCCACCAATTTACAGGTAAAAACTAGGAAACAAAAATTCTTGTTGAGAAATAATATTATGTTTATTTTATTCTCTATAGAAAGACCTTATTTTTAAGTGCCATTTCTAATATTTGTAAATGCGAAATGCTAGTTTTGTTGGATCTAAATACAGTAAATTAATATTTTATATACTCACTTGGGATTAAAAATATCAAAAATAAAATGGAATTTTTAATAAATTTCAAATTTAAATTCATATGAGTAGCATTCATATAGATCTTTCAAAATATTTTAAGAAATTGCAAACGTGAATATTTAAAATAACAATTTTTTTTTAAATAACAGTAGTACTTTATATCCACCCTGCATATTACAAATGACGTTTCGAAAGTATCGTATTATTTTACATTTCGCAATACTAAGAAATCTTAATGGATGTCCCATGCTACTTTACTTAAAAAGAGTCGTAATAATTGAATAATTTATCCATCACGCAATATAGAGGTAACTCATTAGGATTTGAAGAGAACATAATCGAAAATAAGTGTTTGGATCTAACTCACGACATGCATGTCATTTTGATCTTATATTTTTTTCTTCTCTCCCATTCATAACTCCTTCAAATTACATATAAATATTTCGGCGAAGTTTTCAGTAGAGCAAACAATAGTGTGATGATTGGATAACATAAATAAACATTTCATTTACTTATATTTTTCAGTTGTTACAAGATAAATAGTCTATATTTGCAGAGCATTCAAGGCAAATTAATATCATTGGTTTTTAAGTTTTTTAGTTCACTTAACGTCGCACTAGAAGCAACACGAGGGCTACTGGCGACAGACCTCGTAAGTGACGAAGACGACACCTGAGCTAGCACCCCTCTCTCCTAAGCAACAGTCGGATGGCAAGGTTATGGCGTCTGTATTTTGGAATACGCATGGAATAATTTTCATTGACTACCTTGAAAAAGGAAGGGTCATCAACAGCGACTATTATATAGCGTTATTGAACCGTTTGAAGGACGAAATCGCCGAAAAATGGCCGCATTTGAAGAAAAAGAAAGTGCTGCTTCACCAAGACAATACACCGTGTCACAAGTCGGTGAAGACGATGGCAAAAATCCATGAATTGGTCTTCGAATTGCTTCCTCATCCAACGTATTCTCCAGATCTGGCCCCCAGCGACTATTTCCTGTTCTCAGATCTCAAAAGAATGCTCGCTGGGAAGAAATTTTCGTCGAATGGAGAGGTGATCGTCGAAACTGAGGCCTATTTTGAAGCTAAGTACAAATCGTACTACAAAAATGGTATCGAAAAGTTGGAGGGTCACTATAATCAGTGTATCACCGTTGAAGGGAATTATGTTGAAGAACAAAAGCTAATTTTGCCAAAAAAATGTGTTTTACTATGGTAGGCCGGGGACTTTTCAATTGATCTGTTAGTAACCTTTCAGAGTTATACCTTTTTTTGAGCGTTTTTTTAACCTTTCCAACTCTGTAGAACTCAGTAAATAGAACTCTTATCTTATTTCATACTGAGGGTTACTATTTTAATCTACAGATTCCAGATATCAAATAAATCTCAACAATAACTGTAGTTTACAACATTATGCGCATAATGTGTTGAATAAATACATAATTATTATGTAGAATGAATTTACCCAAATATTTATCAGTTATTACTTAGCACACACACTGTAATTGAAGACTTTATAATATTCTTACACATTATGAGTTAAAATTTCAGTAATATTGCAAGAATATAATTTAAAAACTCATTCTTGAAAATTTGTTGTATTAATTATATTTACATATTTCTTTTATTCTTTCTTTCCGGAAAAAAATGTGAAGGAATTTTTTTGTCTTTAAAATTTCTCACATGCTTATTTTCTGTTGTTGTCTCATAGTAATAGATATCAGGATAGATTTCGATACATATCGAGGTGTGATTCTTAAATTAGTTAATTCTTCTTAGTAACCATAATTGTCATAATAAAATATTTGTTTAACATTGTAATTAGAATGTACAAAATGTGTATATTATAATAAGTCTAAATATTGTAACAAATGTTTCTTTATTTTTTTACAAACGTCACATAAACAACATAACGCGTTTCAATATATCAAAAATATCATCGTTATAGGTAATTTTTGCACAATTTCATAAAGTTAAGAACAAATCACATATCCCAAAACCATTCCCCTCAATTTGAAAGAAAGTCGATACACAAAATCTTCAGTCTGATGTGCGATATCCCAAATGTCACTTCTAACTCATTACTGAAGTTAAATTAATAAAAGCTGCGCCAATTAATGACAAAATCACGTGATAATTTTTTTCTGTTTCAGTACATTTATTGTTAATATTGACTAAGACATAATTCATGAAGCAATGCATTAGGATAGTAATTTGCTTTTTAACTTCTCAATAACAATCAATATTCCCCATCAAAGAATTAGTGGGCAATAAGAGCTAGAATCTTGTATTATTATTATTATTAAACAGAAGTCAAGATTTCAATTTCCGTTATACCTCTATCATTCTTTTCCAAAAATTTGTTTGATCAACACTTAAATTTTGAAATAACTTTAGTTGTCAATAGTATAATTATACGCTTAGTGTATCTGACACCCACACCCACAGACACACACACACACATATATATATATATATCGATGTGGCAAAAACCTAAACTAACCTATTAATCAGGGACAGTTTTGTTTGGGCTCCGTTTGATAGATAGCAACACATAATAGTGTTATCAAGTTGCCTTAGAAACATCATCTGTCGTCAAAAAAGGTACTTTTTTGAACCATTTTAATATATACGTATACTATAATGGAGATCCCAAAAGTAACTATTTTTGAAGACACACATTCATGATAAGATTATTAAAATTACATATTGTGGAACTCGTGTGTTATTGATATAACGTTGTATGTCATATGTATTAGTGTTGATGTTTTATGCATGTATTTTTGCATGAATTTTTTATTGTTGAATTTTACGTATATGATTTACGTAGAACAAGTATAACAGAAATATACACATTCATATGCTTGAAAAGAATTACATTTTATAGATAAAGAAGCGATGAAAAAGTCAGAATTTAATTTATATGAAGAGGGGAAAGTATTTTATGAGCATTAAAGAAGTAAAAATTGAGAACGAAGTATTAAGATGAAGTTCATAAAAATTGCGTTTTGATCAAATTAGACGTTACGAAATATATTAGAAATCCAGAATCGAGTAATTTAAATTGAAAACTAATTTAAATTTATGAGTGCCAAAAATAAGCTACATTTATAACGTATGCGCTTTTGGAATACAAGGAAATTATAAATATCTTAGTGTAAATTTGATTTTATTGTTTCAGCTTTTGATTATTTTTCCTATGTCTCTTAATTAGTATCTCTAACAAACGCTACCTATTTATAATATTGCATTGTCCTAACGATAGTTCCTATATTTTATTCTTATATGTATTAGTTACAAATATTGATCTCTAAAAGGTTCAATTACTTATTTGTTTCAGTGGATAATTCCAAGAAGTTGTTGTTTTACTGAATTTGTATAAATTTTTAACTTTTCAGAAGTTAACTCATGCATATATATGAAACACG
Source organism: Nephila pilipes (assembly GCA_019974015.1). NCBI lineage: Eukaryota > Metazoa > Arthropoda > Arachnida > Araneae > Nephilidae > Nephila > Nephila pilipes. The sequence goes on along the minus strand of BMAW01098164.1, from coordinate 7,260 downwards.
ATATTCTTAATTCCTCTCAAAATATGCAGAGGTTATTTAAAAATCTATGATTAAGCGAATCCATTATGTAATGATGAATCCATTTGATGCAGTTAAACGTATATTTCCGAATGCACCATCCGGCTATTTTCGGTAATGAATGATAAAGAAATTTGATAAAGAAAAATACAGTACAATAAATATTTGAATAGGTGCCTTGAAACTATAAAGTGTTCGTTAGAATGAAATTTCATAATAATACATGTGCTTCTATTTTTGAAAGTTATTTTTTTTTCTAATATTATTCCGATTGTATAAAAAAAAAAGCGGATATCATAGCCGAGTGATCGAGTTTCCGTTAAGTTATAGGTTCGAATTATCGTCTCGTATCGTGGTTCCCGCACGTTTAACGTGTTGAAGTTAAAATTCTTCATGATGCGATGGTATGGACGTCAGGAAAATAGAGTGACAAATCATGTCTCATCTCGTTCAATATTACGAATTACGTTGCCAATTGTACTCGTATTGCTTTGAGTGAGACTTTAATGCAAACAATCAATCAATCATTTTGCTGTTCACAGAGGAAGCATGAGTTTAATCAAAATTTCCTTCAAATATTGTTTTGGATGTGAATTGCCGAAAGGATAAGCTACAAACAACACAAATTTATTGGTTATGCTGTTGTACCCGACTTTGAGTTTGATTGCTTATTGACGTCGCATTTAGGGCGGACGGAAAGACTATTGGCAGTGGACCTCGTACTTTTCATCATTGGTAAAGTGAAGAGGACGATATATGAGCTGGCACCTCTTTTTCCAAGTTGCAACACCGCGCCAAATGGAGGGCTTAGAACTTCGGCAGACTTAACATCCATCAATCCGACTTTGTGTATGGACAAAAAGAAAAGAGATTAAGTTCCGTTCGTCATTTTAAAAATCTGGAGGGAAATTAGAGATCATATAGAAGATCGTGATTTTTATAGAATTCAAAAGAAATGAATAATTTTTAAGAAGCAGAGCAACTTTAGCACCCTTACTTAAATTCCTCCATCAGGACAGTAGCTCACATTGTTTTGCTTAAAGTAACACTATTACCTGCAAATGATCCTTAAGTTGATAAAGAATGATTGACATCTTGTAGTCTAATAAGGGAAAAAAATATTACGTTCTATCAGAGAAACATTCATTTCCTTATGTGCTTAGAATTTGTTGTCAACTTGAATTTTAGTCTACTTTTGAATAGAATTTGTTGTCTTTGTTGTTGCCACCTTAAGATCTTTGCCGTAAACTAGAAGAATGAGGACTTTTTATTACGTTTATGATGACCTTGATAGCAATATTCCTCCACAATGGAAATAAATATTCCTTTAGGACATGTTTCAGAAGCAGAAGAAAGTTATGATACCTTGAAGAAGTTATATGTTACTTGTATTAAAGCACTGAGACGTTAAGAGGAAAATTTGCGCTGACTTGAAAGCTGTTTCTATTCTACCGGTTTGACTTATTGATTGTTTCTTATCGTCTCATTCGGAAGCAACACCAGGGCTATTTGGGACGGACCTAGTAATTTTGAATCTAGATCAATCGCGATGAGGACGACACCTGAACTTATACCACAACTCCTAGCTTTCACACCACACCAACGGAAGAACCTGAGATTTAAAACATTTTTCAACCCCTCTATTCTGCTGAGAAGGACGCTTCTAGGTGCGTTATTAATAAACAATCTTGCAACTCAGAGCAGACTACTCAACAAAGGGAGGAGAAATGTTTTGAAGGAAACTAAGGATGGATATTTTCCCAGCATAGTTGTAATATCTGGTCCCTGTGATAATTATGAAAGCCGTACTTCTTGGTAAAAGGAAAAGTTGTCAAGGTAATGTAATGAGAAGAAAAAGATAAACATAAAGGAGAGTTAGGGGCGTGAACGAGTACCGAAATATCAACAGCTAAGCGTAAATAAATTATGTTATTATTTGTTAAGGACTTGGCCTTGATTGAGTCTACTAGGAAAAAGAATCACAATGGTAGTTGAATTTTAATAGGAAATATTAATGATTTATAAATGAACAAGAGATCTAAATTTATTTACGATCACAGGGGTTTTTTGACTTTCGCAAGCACTTATTTTAGAGGGTGTTGGAGTATCAATTTCACGGCAGATCGACATGAAGAAGGCATAAAGAGAGGGGAGGAGTAACTTCCATTAACGTTGAAGCTGTTTAATTCTTTTATAGCCTGTTTGTTGGTAAGTGGGGTATTAGCTTAAATGTTGTTCTTAACGTCTGATCTGAATTCAAAACAACCGAGTCTAGCGTCAATATTCTGAAGTATAATTGAATTAAACTATAACTACTAAATGATCCTAAAGCAGTGAATGAAATAATTTACAAAAGAAAATGTGAATAAATTTCAAACTAAGACAGTACTAAAGAATAAATATACATAGATGAATCTCGTAAAGGTTTGACATTGCCAAGTAGGCGATTATGTATTGAGAGTTTCACCTCCATAGCGTAAAGGTCAAGGAATAATTTTTGTGTATAGTTAGTTTAGAATGTAGATTATTTCCATATCTTGATTGCATTATATATATATATATATATATATATATATATATATACATTGTTACGAAAATTGTCCGGTGTGTGTAGGTGAATAGTCCGACAAGCAGAATACTAGAAAAATAGTAATTTATTCTTTAAATAATAATAATACAGGAAGTACAGACGACAAAAAAAACGTACTTGCACAAATTTGCGGCACTAAAAAAATAGCAATCCACAGTTTAAACAAAATCACGCAGTTTGCAAAGCAAGCAAGATAATTGATTTCACTCCTAAAGACTAACTAACTGACGATCAGCGGCTCTGTCTATTTATACCTTGAAAACCGGATGTGACGTCACATAGAAAGTTCTGCAATGTTTCGGTCCTATTCTGGAAATTTCTCGACAAAACTAGATTTTACTTGGATTCGTGATGCCAATTTTTGTCGCCAAAGTCGCCAAATTTATGGCCAAGGCCGGGGGACGAATTCCTGCCTTGGCGTCCAGATATCCTGTGAACGTCTCTTAGCAACCATACGATCAGTAATCCTGGGAAGCAACTTTTCATATTTGTAACACTATATATATATATATATATATATATATATATATATATATATATAATGATTTACTAATGAAATTGTACCATGAATACTTTTATTAATTTTGGTCTTTTCAGACATCTCAACAACAAAATTAAATTCAGACATTGTACATTAATTTAATCGTACATTTTTATATTCTTTTATATTCATAAGAAAATAGAGCTCAAAATCAAAAAATTTCTAGTTTCATAACTGTTTGAAGAAACTTGCTAGGCGTGGAGAACATTTTTTCTGTGCAATATACTGTACGTTCACAAATGTAATTTTGTGCAAACGTGATATGTAACCATCTAGAAAAAAAAGAAACACTCTATTGGAATAAAAATTGACGCTAAGATACACATTAATGAAAAATACTAACAGGGCTGTATCATCACCAAAGATTACGAAAGCGAATGTCTCAATCATTGCTGGATTATAGAATGTGCCAACCATGGAATGCCGATTAAAGAGAGGTTACATTTATGTTAACGATGTGTTGATAAAACAATTTATGTATTGCTGTTAAACTCAAAGTGCTTCAAAATAAGAACAGAGTAGAATAAATATCTGTGTTTTACCGAACTAAATGAGTTATTTCTATTTTGTGTGATTTTGAATTTATTCGATTATTAGAGAGTTTGTTTCGTGCAAGGAAACGGAATATTCTTCTCAGCGGGAGTTTCATACATAACTTGTATAGATTCGTATTTTTCTAGGATTTTGTTTATCTCTGGAACTGTGTCCGAAACGGAAGTATAAATTCTATTTCAAATGTTGATCGCGCTTTGTATGTAGGCAGGTTGGCACACACACACACACACATACGCCACTAGAAATTTCAGCTTAATACCCGGCATTGTGTCGGATATGTTATGCGTTTAAACAAAAAATAATAATGAAGTATCACAGTTCGGAAGTAAAATGTTATGAGCGCAAATATAACAAAGATAGAACTCTAAAACAAGAATTACTTAACAAATTTACGGTTCATTTTCTTGTTACAAATCTAAGAGTTGTGATCGCATGGCCACAATAGCCTAGTTGTCGCGGTTGACATTATTTTCATCGAGTCATGGGTTCGAGCTCTGAATCCACCGAAGTCTCACCATGAAGCGAAACTGACCCACATTAAATTTGGTTGAGTTCTCCAGTCATCCCATTGGTGTGGAGCGCAAGTTCAGAGAAAGTAGTACCAAATCACCTCACCACTTGACCAAGGTTCAAAAATTATGAGATCTGTTGTCAATAGCACTTGTATTGCATCTAGTGCGACGTTAACAAACGATAAGAATCACATCGATTTAATCGTGTACTAAATGTGATTTCTATAATTTGAAACTGACATAGTAATAAATGAATAAAGTATTTTTTAAAATGTAATTTTTCTATATAAAGGTCTTACGCACGTTTCTTTGATGCTACTTGCAGATTTCAAACAAAAAAATAAATAAATAAAAGTTCAAACAAGGGCAACGAACTGTTTTAATAATTAAAACAAATAACATTGCTTAGAAAATTCGTTAACTTTTATTTAGAAATAATTAACTTTTGATATGAGTTCTTTAAAACGAAAATCGCGTTTGCAGACAAATACCCCTTCTCAAGAGAGAGACCAAATTAAAATAAACTTTTTAAAATGAACTTATTTTTTGAAATTGATTAGATGCTTTTTAATTTGAGTGGTTAACTTTATTTAATGTGTCTTGCATATACATAAACTTAATTTCAATTTCTAAGAAGCAAAAAAAAACTTATTTTATGACATATAACCGAATACCTAAATTCCAAATATATTTCAGTTGTCAATAGAAGAATAAAATCTGACAGCCGGAATATCTGAATGTGTGTGCAGTCAAGTTTTTCACTTTTCTAAATGTAATTCATACAAGGTACCAAGTGACGTGAGAAAAAGAAAGCTACAACGTTGATTTACTGAAAAATAAAATAAAAACATGGTATTCTCGAAATTATGTATGTGAATCTTTTCGAATTCGTATTTTTTAAACTGACAAATGTGACATTTTTATTGATTTCACGGATGCAAATAATAGAATGAATTGAATCGATTTTACAGTAAAAATAAGAAGATAGAATGAAAGGTATGGTGAATTTATTTGTTATTATTACAGAGTGAAGATATATACGTGTTCTATATATAATCACTGACTTGAATGAAGAACAACCGAGAAAAAATGTATAAAATAAAAATTAAGAAAAAAAAGGGGGGAAGCGAATATTTCTCGCAGTTCCATCAAGAATACTTTCGTTCTATTCAAGTGATTTTCCAATTATTCTTACCATCTTCGAATTATTATTATTTCGAATACCTTATTTCTCACACAGTTTTGAAAACATTCATTTCTGTAGCAGCACGTTTCGCTAAATAATACGTCTTCGATGGGATGTTTAGAAATGCATATCAATTGAAACTCTCACATCATTTATTATTTAAAACTTCGGTGTGTGTATCAAAAAAGTGGGTGAGCCGAACAAAATGAGTTATAAATTATTTATAGTGAATATTTGAATTGTTGAAATCAATATTATTCATAAAATTAGGATAGGCAAGGGAGAAAAAATAAATTTTCTAATTGTTCAGAAGTAATTTATAGAAACCATTCTCTTAGGATCCATAATACAATTATCTGAAAAAGTTTAATGAAATCCATAAAATTATCACGTGAAGAAAAATTAAAGAATTGCGTAACAAATAACAATGGAAAATAGAAAATAGTAGATATACTGATGATAACTAAATCATAGTTACAAATCCTCTAACAAATTAAGACTAACACAGTTTCAAAACAAAACAAATCAGCTTTTCCTTTAAAAATACTTCATTTATGAACATCGAACATCACTGCACCATGTTTAAGAATGTTCAAGTTTTATAATGCTTTTACAATACAATTATTTAATAAAGTATACAAATATGTATAGATTATGTTTAATGAGGATTACGTTAATTTTCTTTGATTTAAGTGAACTTGTTTCCTTTGTCGATTTTTTTGTTGAATTATTTTTTTGAAAGGGGCTTCTACTTAATGTTGGATTGTATACCATCTTATTATAAAATAATTTAATAGAATTTTGATGGTTGGATCCATAATACTAGTATAAATACTTATTTCTCAATTCCAAATCTTAGCAATATTTCTTTCTTAATTATTTCTTTTGAGATATACTTTGCATGTCTTAGTAAGTTCTTAATACATTACAACTTATTATAATTTTCTAATTAACTTGTTTAATATTTAAATATTTTAATAATTTACACGTTTAATATAATTTTGTGGTATCCATATATAATTTCAAGCAGTAATGACTGCTTTAAATTGTACTCATATTGGTACGCCTTTAAAATTAGAGATAACCTATTTTAAATTTAATGATGTGATTTTTCAATTTTTTTTACTGCATGTTTAAATTCTAGTTTAGTAATATTTGCATTTCAATATGCTTAATTTTATCAAATTGACCTTGAATCTTGGTCTTAAGTAAATTGGACATTTTGAACTCTATATAAATTAAGATAATGCTTTATTAACTTATATTCATTGAAACGAATTACGTAATTGACAATATATATAGGTGCGTTTTTGCTGGTTGTGTGTGTGTGTGTGTGTGTGTGTGTGTGTGTACTGTGGTTTGTGTGTGTGTGCTGTATTATTCTCACTATTGTATTTTAACCATTGAACCCTTTGAAACATTTTTACTTCAGTTGTGTACACAAGGACTTTAACAATTGAAAGTTATGAACTTATTAATATTACACTAGAAAATAAACAGATGCAAGGGGATTGAGGCGGATGCAATGTAGTATACGGCCACTCACAGAGAGATGAGATAAACTTTCCCTAATTGGGATATTAAAGTAAATTTCATTCATATCACATGGGTTCTTTCGGTGTTTTACATTGAGACTGAATGTCTAGTAAGAAATGTCCATAATGGTTCCAACTGTGGGATTGCTAACCTAAGTTATCACATGAATGTATAAAATAAAAGATCACAGAATTGTATCAGGAAATAAAGATGAATTATTTATTATGTAAGTTAAAGTATAGATAGATAAAATAAATAAATAAATTTCTTGAAGGAAATCATTTATATACATAGCAATACGTAACTGAACGAAGTACAACAT
>BMAW01098158.1:0-11039 GCA_019974015.1 Nephila pilipes | reverse complement strand
GATGAGGACGATACTTGACCTACTACCTCCCTTTCCAAACTTCCATACCACACCATCGAAGTGGCGAAGAAGAAAGGCTCTATATATTCCGCATAGACATCAGTGTGAGCGGCTTTCGAACCACCAGCAGACGGCTACCGAGATTGATTGCTTATTAACGTCTCACTTACAAGCCACTTTGTGATGCATCTCGTCTTCTTGAATCATGGTCAAGTGAGGAGGTACATACCTGATCTGGCATCTTCCTCTCCAAACTTCCACCATGTCCTCGTTAGGACTTGCAGCCTCGACATATTTAGCATGCATCAACCCGGTTGGTCCTTAGCAGCATCGGGACTCGAACCCATGACTCTACAAAACAACGCCGGCTATGAGTTAGTTACTCTGATCGCTCGTATACAAAGAGGTCTGGTCAGTTAAGCTGCAAGGATAACTAATCTATAGGTTCGAGATGTATACTAACCGTCCAAGATGAATTAGAAAGGTTCTGGCCGACAACGGAGAGAAGGAAATCCGGACAAACCCGGAAAAGAATTCGGGTTTAGATAGCCGATGGAGGAGAGGAGTACATCAACACAAAAAAAAATTCTCTTTGTTCTCTTGAAGGGAATTATCTTGTCAATAAACTACTATTAAAGTCATAACCAAAAATTATATGTATATATACATATTGTGATTTAAAGCTGCTACACCGGGAAGAAATTCAAATAACAAAACTATGTTTATTGGAAGAATATATTATACTGAAAATAACAAGTGATTGAATTTTCAAGAAATTTGGAAGCAGAGATGCTGAGAAATCAGTTCCTCGAATAATCACCACTGGCAGCAATAACAAGTTTTATATACCTGGGCATTGAATCAAACAGCATGGATGGTATGTGAAGATATAGTTGCCCATGTAGCTTCTACACGATGTCACAGTTTATCGATTATTGTGACTGGTGTATGGTGTGACGAGCAAGTCGCTCGGTAACCTTTAACTATAAGTTTTCTGTTGATGAAAGATCTAAAGAACTCTAGGGCCAGGGCAGAGGTCGAGTATTTTCTGTAACGAGGAAGTTCCATACAGTACCAGCGATATGCGGTAGTGCATTATCCTGCTGAAATGCAAATTTTTGCTAGGCTCTAAAAATGGATAATCACGGGCCTTAACACACTAGAAATGTAATGGCCACTCTTCAAAGAATCGTCAATGCGAACAAGAGGTGACGTATATCCAATGACAACTCATATCACTTCAGGTAATGAGCAGTATGACGATGACAAATGCACCCTGGCAATGTGCGTTTTACAAGAGAACCTGGATACGTCTGAAAAGACGACGTCATGCTATTGCTGTGTCCAGGTTCGTCGTTGATCGCACCATTGAAGGCGCTCTTGTATGTGATGAAGTACCAAGGGTAGCCAAAGTCCTGGTAGCAGAGTTGATTGGCCATGCTATAGCAAGAGTCGTCAAACTGTTCGAGCTGACACTTGTTGTCTTGCAAACGATTCTAGTTTTCACTCAGGGCTCGTGACGTGGTTGTACGTTCCTTTAAAGTCATGCGGGTAACATATCTGTCTTTTCGGCTGTTAGTGATAACGGGCTTTAAGATCCAGCATGACATTCTGTATGACCTTCCTGAATATATCGATTCCCCATTTTGCAGGCAATTAATTATAGGATCGATCTTGACCGATACGGGCAGCAATACTGCGATCCTATAAACCGCAATCATAGTAGGCGTCATTCCAACATTTGCTAAAGTCATAAACGTGCTGGTAAGCATTTCTCCATCTTACACGAGGCATCACAACTTTTCACGAGGCAACAAAGTTCAAACGCAACTTGTGTATGAGAAACCTGCTGTACGATTTCTTCATTTAAACACATTGTATTTGTCGCAACCGTGCCTGATTTGCATAAAAGCGTTGAAAAGCTAAAAATTTACATATCACAGCATCTTCTTGTCGTGTAAATTTCATTTGCGTAGCGTATGGTCTTCTTGGTGTAGCAATTTTAATGGCCAGTAGCCTATAGCAAATAATGCTACGTCAAAAAAATATCTAGAGATATTTCTTATTTTTCCGATGCGGCACATCTTCAAGTCCAGTTGAAATTTGAGTTTTATACTCGTATATAGATTAGAAATAATCTTCCAATATCTCTTTTGCTTACTTTTTGGCTAAATTGGGTGACTGCACTGTTATAAATAATATTACAAAAACGTGCGCGCGAAACACTCGCAATTTGCATATTTGCTCATGAAGCAAAAAGGTATTTCAACCTGCTGCCCCATGGCAAGGTAAGAAAATTGCAAGGAGTTGAAAGAAGGTCCCCCACAGTCGATTAACATTTGATGTGTGGAAGGATAACAATAAATAGAGAATCTGGAATTTTTGAGCGTCATTTTCTTCCTAATTTAAACCTTTTTTCTAATTGCCGATTTATGCGGAAGTAAAGAAAATAAGAAAATAGCAGAATATCTTCATTTCAGTAATTATAAGCAAATAAACACATAAAACTCTTTGTTGGAAATTATTTATTTGAATTTCGAGGAAATAAAGATGACGGCGTGACTCGTCTGAGCCATGAAAGCGCAAGGGATCATGGGAAAAATATTCAGATTACTATTTAATCCTTGACCACGCCAGTCAGGTTTTCCATGTTTTGGATGTAATTAATTTGTTCTACGACCACTAAAGCAGGATAAGGACTATATGGGTTGTTTGGAGGTCCTTATATAATTGTAAATAATGTAAATAGTAAATTATGTTATTTATAATTGGCTCAAAGAGATTACGATAAATGTGGTAGAGAAACACGTTCTCCCTCTCTTCTTGAACTTTTGATTATTCGTTATACTCTTAGCAGCAACTGGATGCAGAAAAATTGTAAAGATGAAGGATAACAAAATTTGTAATTCCATGTGAATTATTAAATTTGTGATGGAAAGAATTACAGATAGAAGTGTAAGGCAATAAATAACCGAGAGTTACTTATTGCCAAAAAAAAATGTCGTTTATCGGGGCGTATAGTGTATCAGTTCCTTTATTTCGATTTCAGATGCATTAAATTTGAATTCGGATATCCTAAAGTTTCATGAAGTGAGTCAGTAAATTCAGATTCCTAAATAGGAGCTATGATCAAATGAACAAGATAACACATGATCGTGATTTTCAAGATCGTAGTTAATTTATGATTTCAAATTGATCAACTATGATTAATTTACAACAACATATTAGACATAATTGAAAAATGTTCAATATTTTTTATGAATACACACCATGATTAAGAGGCTTTTTTTTTTTTTTTTTTTTTTTTGCAAAACATGGACATCAGGTGTACCAATTATGCTGTCAAAAAGTAGAGAAACTACAATGTCTAGTGGCAAACAAGGGTTTGATTCTCTTGTCTGCCTTACCAGAGACAATCAAATTACATCAGATCAGTCGTCGATAACAACTGTGATTTAAAAAAATTATTTATAGTTTGTAATTCTATTACTGTGAAATTGTTTTCCAGTAACTAATTCAAAATTGTGAGAACCGTTGCTAATAGCAGGTTTAGAATGATAAAATGAGTTATCGAAAGCATTTCATACCTTCAGAAAGATTAGTGGCAAGGAGTAAGGGGTTCAGAAAGGTTCATGGCCTAAGCGCCACACATACAGTGTCTCACAAAAGTGATCGGACACTTGTGCTTTACAAAAAAGAAACTGTAATAAAATAAATAAACAAACATGTACAAATTTTTGTGTTCACTATTTAAAATTAGTAACAATGATACATAACATACATTTTGTCAAAATAAATATCATTAGCTAAAAATAATTATTTAGAACAGGTAAATGGCTCACATAGTGATCGAGACACCATTAGATATGCAACAAAATCTCGTCTGAATAAGCAATAAAAATATTTTGGGCGTTTATTTTAACTCAAGCAAATGGCAATAATTTATAAAATCGTGTTATTTCTCTCTAAAGTTTGTTGTCAAAATTTTGTGTGCTGGCTTTCCTGTGCAGCCATGAATGTAAACGAAAGAAACTTCTACGTGATGAAAATTAGTTATTAATTTGCAAGACATGGAAAATCTATAAACTATGAAACAAGTTAACCTTGAGTCATTCAACAGTTTTCAATATCGATAACGATATAAAGCACATGATTCCAGGAGAATAAAAGAGACTTGTGTTCACTCGGCTATCAATGAGATAAGCGAATTATCGTTCTGAAATATTATAAAAATCAGAAAGAGTGCTCTAAAGTTGCTGCTGAATTACAAACATTATGTAATTGTTAATCACCAGAGACTATTAGAAGAATGTAATTCGATCTGCTGGATATCTGCGGTAGAGTAGCTAGAAAAATTCTTCGAAAGAATAAACTCAGATTGAGCTTTGAAATCAACATAAATAAAATTCTGAGTTACTGGAATAAGTAATATTTGCTGAGTAGTGAGACTAATATATTTGGTTCTGACAGTAGAGATGTCTTGGTGTGGAGAAAACCGGAAAATTTCTCAAACAGAACTTACCCTTAACAGTAAACATGGAGGAGGAGGAGTTGTAGTTGACAGGGGGTTGTATGTCTCGTCACGCTGGAGATGGTATTTTTATTGACAGTATAATGGATCAGTACAAGTATTGACATTTTTAAACAAAATTTGAAATCTTCTTTTAGTGAACCTTCACAACGATTTAAATTCTACCAGGACAATGACTGGCTTTTCTTTGAACGTTAGACTCTGGCTGCTGTATAACTGTACAAATAATAAACCACCACAATCCTGGAAATAATATACCACAATAAAATAATAACAAATAACCACCTCAATCACAAATAATAACCACACAATCTGTCACAAAATAACCACACAATCTCAGACTTAATCCCATAGAGAATATTTGTAGGTGGGATGAAATTCTAAACACCCATTCTTCAAAGCAACAATTAAATCGTGCTTCAAGAAGAATGGAGAATGGCATCACTCGAAATCACAAAAATTAGTCGAATCCATCCAGAAGATTAAATCTGTGTTTTAAAGGAAATCAACAAAATATTAAAATCTTTAAAAGTAAATTTTTGGATAGATATTTGATGGGAAAGTAAGTGTCGATCACTTATGTGAGCCATTTTGCTCGTTCGTGTATTTTATTAAATTGCTATTTTAATATTTTGACAAAATGTATGTAATAATTGTTACTAATTTTAATATGAAACACACCACAAAAATTTGTACATGTTTGCTTATTTTATTGATTTCCTTTTGTGCGTAGAATCCGATCCTTTTGTGAACTGTATGTGGAGAAGACACAGCCGATCTATTAATCCTGTATGCAGCATCAGACCATTAGTTCAAATAACTGTATTGTCATCTGGTACTGCACAATTATTTTCACTCTCGAGCGAGGTGGACAAGTGGAATGGTTTCAAAATAGGACCCCATAAGTTTGATCAAACATACTTGCAAAAATAGACAAGGCATCCAAACATTTTATTCAAAATAGAAAATAAATTCCCTTTTGGATTTCGAAACGAATAGATTGCCACAGTCTGCTGTTGCCATTAAATGCAATTGCTTGTGTATCCGTTTTGATTTTTGAATTATTACCTTTGAAAACTCATATACGACGGTGAACACGAACATTAAATTTATTCAACTTTTAAAACGTTTTCTAATTTCGGTATTGTGTGTGTGTGGTGAGTGTGTGTCAATGTGTCATCAGATTTTCGATCGTTAATTTAAGCAACTTCCCATCAAGCTAGAACTTTACAGAGGGGTGTGATCGTTCGTATCGCCTAACAGTAATATTTAGACATTTGCATTCGTTTAATATTTCTTTAATAATACAGGATTTAGCCCAAACGCGGCGCGATTAAAATTGTGGCGCAAACTTAGCGATTTTTGCCCAGGCGTTAAATCCGTGAAACAGGTGGGGTAACCATTTGTCTATGATAATTCTTGTCATAAGGATAAACCTTTTCTGAATTCTGGTTCCCATTTTTAATAGTGACTTTACAAACTTTCAAATGCATGTTTGATTTTATAGTATGAATTTCTTAATATGCTCACAAATGTATCTTTTAAGTAAATTTTAAGTTAAAAATAACTAACAGTTTTAACTAATATTTCAATGCATTTCTTTAATAGCTTTTCACTCTAAAAACGTTATTTTAAAACGTTGATTTTTATATCGAATTAATACAACGTTTTCAATTTCACTTGGTGTGTGTGGTGTGTGTCATCAAATTTTCGATCGTTAATTATAACTTCCCATCAAACTAGAGCTTTGAAATTTTAGAATCGTTCGTACTCGCCTAACAATGCAATATTTAGACGTTTGCAGTTTTAATTAATATTTCTTGTATAATGCAGTTTAGCCCAATCCATGGCGCCGTTTCAAAAATTGCTCCAAACTTGGCTGGTTTTGTTATATTATTATTTTTAGCAAAGTCGTAAAACGGAACAGAACGCCACATTTAGCAAAATATCTTCAAGTAATTCTTGTCATAAGGGTGTGTTGGGTAAAAATGCATTCCATTCATTACCAATGATGGAGTAATTAATTTTAGTTAGTTTTAACGTTTTATGTATTCCTTGTTGTATCTGTCTGTGTGTATGTGTCATCAGTTTTCTATCGTTAATTTAACAACTGTTTCAGCTTGAGCTCTGGAAATTTCAGGAACAGATTCTTACTTGCCCTAAATACCTGCAATATCTGAATATTCGTGACAGTTTAACCTTCTTCAATAATTTTCTTAATATTTGCCATATATAAAACGTTGTTTTTAAAACGTTGGATTTATCTCGAATATGTTATTTAGAAAGTAGTGGTTAGCCGTTGATATTGTTCATATGCTGATTTCTGAAAGAAATTAGTTAGGTTTGTAGTATTTTGTTTCACATAATTCAAGTCATGCTATGAAGTGTTAAAATGATTGTTTTGTTTATTTTACTTCAATGGCTTTTTGACGCAGAATAGGTTAATTCATTTTATTATATTGAACATATAAATAATTTTAATTTGCGCCTGAGCAATGCCATTCATGAAAATATTATTTTCTTTTCTTCAATGAGGTGATAAATTTAGGGTCCATTCCGATTGCCGGAAATCCACTTTACGCCACTGAAGATAATTCGCAGTAAAATCAAACTGAATAGTTCTGAAGGAATTCAGATCGAAATAAAACATTTAATATCCTTATGTAAATGAGACAGTTGTATCTTAAAATATAATGAGTGTGTAGAAAGACTTATCAGGCACGATACTAAATGTACATGAAATGCATTTTTCGAAGAAAGGTAAATGATGTAGAATAATTCAAGAAAACAATTTGTTGCGTTGGGGTCATTTTAATGAACAGTATCTGTGACATCATATTGACCTTCAACCTCTGGTATGGTTGGGCAAACAGGAAGCTATCTCGGAACGTGCGCGTCTGGGAAGAATGGAGACGCTTGTGCAACATCAGGAAGCAATTTTAGAAATAAGCAGGACAGAGTATTTGTTGCGACAACCCGATGCAACATTTCAAATGTGCTTACAAACAAGACTCGATAATAACAACACTTTCCTGCTCGATCCTTTCTCGAAGTGGTAAACGACTCTAGTAATATTGCGAAGTATAATATATTCCCCTCAGGGCTACTATTAGGATTTGCCATTATTTAATATACGCTGACATTAACCAGGCGTTATTAATAGAAAGTATTACAAGGATAAACATAATATACAAATATATACCTCAAAATCACTTATGAAAAATTTATTAAAACCTTATTAAAAATACGAATATAAAATTAAATAACCTAAATACAAATATCAAAATATCCATATAAAATTTTACAATTATCCTTAATTAAAGAAACATCAAAACCATAATGAGAAAGCAAAGGTTTTGCTGAAGTAAAGTAATACATAATTTTAATAAAAGCATATAAAACAAGTAATTAAAAATACATATATTTAACACAATATATATATAAAACATAAATAATTACGATATTCTTATAATTTTAATGGTTAGAAATGTTTTCAATTTGACAAAATATTAAAATACAGATATAAAAACCTCTAGAAGCAAATTTAAAAGTTTTTATTAGCATTACAAACAAATATGCAAATTAAAGGAAAATTTATATAAAGATGAGTAAAATATTAAATGTTAATAAAAAGATTCAAAATATGGCAAGAGAAACTATTAAAGACTGTTTTGCAGAACTTAGATGCAATATCAGAAAATCAAATTCAAAGTAACGAAAATCCTTTTAAAACCAAAATAAAACAGAATATAATGATAAAATAATAAAAATGTCTTTTGATTCTTAAGGCAAAAGAATAAAGATGACATACCAAAAGCACAGGAAAATAGCTAAATGAAGGAGTGATATAAAACTACAAAAGTGGAAGTATTGAAATAGCAGCATTCAGGTTGCTCAAATGGCAGATTAATTCAATTTTTAGTATTTTCTGATTTCTGAAAAATAATGATATAATAAACGGACATTCCTTTTTATAAGCTTCAAGTTATATAATAATTTCAGAACCATTGTGAATAAGTCCTTTTATCAGTATTTTTCATAAATTTTGAAATAAAATAAAATTAATATTCTTTTCGATATTTGTTGTGGTAACACTGAAAACAACTCAACATTCTCTTCAACAACGCTATTACTTTGCTATTTCAGAATTGTTCGAGATAAAAGCGAAGAACGTCTATTTTAGTAAGTTTTGCTTTCTATTAATTTGAAATATCTTGGTCAAAACATAAAATATTACAGTGAAATGTTGCGAAAATAGTGTCTTCAAAAATATTTAACAACTTTTCTTCAATAGCACACACTGTAAAACTCTGTAAAATAACGAAAATGATTTATTCTAAGTAACAAAAATAAAATCTCAAGAGAGGAAATAGAACATAGTGTAAGAAGTGATAATGCGATTTTATCTCAATTCAAGGAGAAATTAATACTGATTCTGATACATATCTGAATGTGAAATAATGCAAGTGACGCAGTTAGCAGAAAATAGGGCGGAATCAGTAAATAGTCTCAAATACCAAAAACTAATCAATTATAAGGTAAACAATATCAAAATAGAAATGAAAATAATTCTGCAAAAATGATAAACCTTGTAAATAATTAGTAAATATAAAACTTGAAAATATTCTTGGCTTCTATTTTACATAAATTTCTTATCTTTTAGCTGTCAAAATATAAGTCCTAAAGTTTTTAAGATGCTGTCCTCTCCCAATAAATATTTACGTTTTATTTACCTCACCAACATATTTTGTTTGTAATGACCACCACCACTGAAAAGACTTTAAATATTTTCTGATCAAATTAATAAAACAAAAATTTAAAAATTATTGTATTAATACATTTCTCAATTTTGTTTTCTAGTTTTAACCATGTGTTAGTGACTCACTATATTGATAAAAGTTTAAATATCAAAGGATCTTAAATTCTTCTTCGAAGTAAATAAAGTATGCAAATATTTTCGATGCCCTTGAGTTAAAGACATGAGATTTTCATTAATTTTCTAATCCTTGCAAACCGGAGGTTAGCGTTGGAAACTTCCCAAGAGCTACAACGAACTTTCACTAAGATGCTTCCAGCACCATGATGCAGATTCTAAATCATGGCAATTGTCTGCTTAAAATAGCAATTCGCTAAATTCAAAATCATATCGACTCGGAATCATTGTGTAGAATGGTTTGAATCGATGAGATACAATTTCAATTTTCAATACCATAAGTGGATCTAGCCAAATATGTAACAACAAAGTGAAACTGAAATTAAACTTCATTTCTTTATGGATCGAACATTCCCCTATATAGCTCTCAAAAGTAGAATTATTTCAAACAGATGTTCAATTAGTAAATGAAAGCGTCCTGCTGGTCCCAGATTCCGCAAGAACCCTCAAATATCTTCTTCAAATTCTTAAAAGCATATTTATTTCTGCAAACAAAACATTCTAAAGCTAAAATAATAATAATAAATAAACGTTGCCAATGTTAACAACAAAGAGAATAAAACAGACACAGTCCCCATATAAAATATAGTATTATAGTTAAATATTAAATAACAGTAAACGTGAATCTCATTAAATAGTAATATAATATTCAGTTCGGATATTAAATAAATCGATATTAAATTAAATATATTTATCAATGCAAATACTTTAAATGACTAAATGTGAGTATTATATTAATGATAATCTTTTGATCCTGATATCATATATCCGATTGTATCCACATCTTTGTATTGACGCCATATTCTCAAAACAACATGTTAGTACTATTAAATAATAGGGCTAACATTAAATTGTAAAAACTGAGTTATCCATATTCATGGTAATTTTGATCTTCTTCATGTTCGATATCTTAGAACAATTTCTCGCTGATGTTAAGGTGTTACTTAAAGAGGTACTCCAAAGAAAACGAATAACTTGCTATTCAATAATAAAACAAAATGGATATCAAAATGTTGCTAAAATGAGCACAGAGATTTTCTTTAATCTTAGGTGCAGTTATTAAATAACGAGACAAACGTTGCTACAGAAGTACGGATGCAAACACCAACGACCAACAGTTGTTGAAAACGTGACCTTCTCTCTTTTAAAATGCTGTGCCTCTCCTTCAGTAAACAGTTATGAATAATGAAGCCTTCGTTTGAATTATTTTTGTTTTATTGTTTCAACGGAAAAATAAGTATTACAACATGGCAATTGAAAAATTTCATGAACTTGAAAAACTGCTACGGAAACTTATAATTTATCGAAAGAAGTGTATGGTAATGAATGTTATCGCATACGTGTTTTAAGTGACAAGTGACCAAGAGACGTTGGTGTTCTGGCCAGGTCACCCTTTACACGAATATCAAAATTCGGTAATATGATTCAGTCTAACCAACAGTTTAAGTATTCATGCGATTTCTGGGGTATGAGGAATTAGCAAAGGAATCCATAGATTTTCCACTAAGACATATTGTTCTGCATTGTCTGTCAGGGTTTCTAACCAGTACGGTATCTGATGAGCAATACGTAATA
>BMAW01098154.1:4181-65190 GCA_019974015.1 Nephila pilipes | reverse complement strand
ATATGTTAAACTGGATGTACAAGAATTTCTCTATGAGGAAGCTAGTTGTCCTCCAGAAAGCAACAGCGTTTA
The DNA here is from genome assembly GCA_019974015.1 of Nephila pilipes. Classification (NCBI taxonomy): domain Eukaryota; kingdom Metazoa; phylum Arthropoda; class Arachnida; order Araneae; family Nephilidae; genus Nephila; species Nephila pilipes. The sequence goes on along the minus strand of BMAW01098154.1, from coordinate 65,118 downwards.
CATTCTAATATTAAAATGATTTTTAAATAACTTTAGCAAAGAAATTTGAACATTTCTCATTTCTTTTTATAGGGCTATTTAAGGGGAATTCTGCAAAAAATAAAATACAAATTCTTCTAAAATTGAAAGACAATATCCGAAATGAAACCCCAGCTTTTTCACTACGAACTTGTCGAACTTTTACGATTGTGATTTTTTTATCAACGTCGCGCCATGAAGCAACTCCAGGGCTATTGTCGACTGACCTCGTAATTTTGAGCCTTGGTCAAGTGACGAGGACGACTCCTGAGCTAGCACCCCTCTCCTAACTTCCCCACCTCGCAAACGGGAGGACTTGAAACCTCGACAGATTTAACATTGATCAACTCCGCTACACAGCGGGTCTTTAGAGGCATCAAGACTCGAACCCATGACTTGACGAAAACCTTCGGCTGCGAGTCCATGATCATGACCATCAAGCTATAGCGGCTGGAACTATTACAAAGAACATCTAATGTAAAACATAATTATGGGACAATTTCCGAATTTGGTATTAAAAAAAATTCCAATCTGTTTTGAAAACTTTACCGAGCTTAAAAATAAAGGGCTTCTTACGCATAAATAAGAGTAAGTATTGTTTCAGGTCACCTGAATATTTCTGGCCATACATAATCTCCATTCATATAGAGTCATTTGCTCATATAACTTTCTGAAATATCTTGTGTAAGTTTAAGCCTTTTTATCACTGGGGCCTACTACATTCTAAAAATCTTTCTTTTAACTTTATAGGTATCTTTATACCATTACCCATAAAAAAGAATTCTGTTTCGAAAGAATAACTTAATATTTTTTTTTAATTCATTGACTTTTTCCATGAATATCGCTTTATTATTTATTCCATAGCCTTCTTATTGTCAGAAACAAAACAATGAGCTTATGAAGTACAAAAACAATGCCAACTTTTAAAAATAAAAAAGAATAATAAAAAAAGTCAATTATGCTATAAAGGGCTAATTATTAAATTAAGTATTAAAATTAAAGCAAACGATAAAATATTAAATTAGACAATAATATTCTTTTCAAATGTTAAAATTAAAGCAACCGATAAATTATTAAATTAAATATATCTTATTCTATCTCTGTTGCCGTAAAATAAAACTAAATCTTCACATATCAATTTATTCTCAACAGTGCACTTTTCTCAAGACATTTCTTTCTGTAAGGACACAACCTGTAATGTGGACCACTGTAACAATGAGTGGGTAGGGGACAGGTGGTTTTAGTTTTGTTTACAGGAAGTCATGCTCTAAATACTCCGTAGGAAAAGCGTGGGTCTGTGCTACGTTTGGAATGCTTGACGATCATAGCAGGGAAGGAAACTAGCAATAAATTAGAAACACGTTAAACGCATTTCCATTCCCTGAGTAAGATAACTAACATTCCGGTCTTAAGTGCTGTCATAAAGTCTGGTCAACATTTATGTTTCTTCTCATAATGTTCGACACTACTTGCATCAAAAATGTTGATTGTTCTATTGGCGCCTTCTGCTGCATGACGTAGCAGGTGCGCGTCATAAAAGCAATTTTGATTTCTTCCCAAAACGCTTTCTTTGCAACACATTTAAATTGCTTAGACTTTAATACAGCGTCTTCTGGTATTTAGAATTTTTTTTTTCCCTCAAAACTATTCGGGAAGAATCATTTGGACACGATATGAGGGAGGGGGTTCAAAAAATACCAATTTTTGAAAACAGATGTAGCGTTTCTGGGGCAATTTGATATTCCCAATGTCAGTTGTCATTTGTTAAATGTACGAAAACAACAATATGACAGTGATTAAAAGGTTGCATCGATTGATGCAGCAGTGATTAATCGATTGATGCAGCATCGAAATGTCGCCGTCATTTTGCTTCGAATTGTCACCGCCAATGAGACCTCTAACCATCCTTATACGCAAGAAACGAAGCATCAATGAAACCAATAGGCTGTTTCCAGCTAATCCGTTTTTTGGAAGGCGATGACGGTCTCATCGACCGGAAATGTAATGGCAGCGAAAATTTTGGGATGCGAAGTGCGTCATACTCGTGGATTTCTGGAGTACGGAAAACAAATCAATGAATGGTACTACAGAGAGCTACCCTGATCCCATTTTTCATTCCTACCCCATTAACAAGTGGAAGTCGTTGCCCATGGATACCTAATACGTATATTGACGTCAGAAGCGCCATCTATGTAGTGACGCTAGAAGCGCCATCTGTATAAGTGCAATTTTTAATGTACTACGAGAAGCCGCAGTGAGTGTTGGGGCAATCTCGACTCTCGTAATGTGAATAAATATTATAAGTACAGTCTGCTGTGTTGGAGTTTTTGTGTTGGTGATATATGTATATAATTAACTGAGTTACAGACTGACTCAACGCAGGTTAAGTGATCCGCGAGTTACAGTCTTAATATAAATTGAGCGGTAATTTAAATGCCAACATCGATATGAATTTAATATGTAACGAACATTTGCTTAAATTACAAAGTAATTAGTTAATATGAGAAAATAAGAACTTTCTCGATAGTGACACACTATTATTTCTTTAGTCAACAAAAAAAAATCCAAGGGACGTTTATAATGATTAGTGTTTTCTGTTACCTTAGCTCTTTTTCTCCCAATTTCTTTATCATTATCGACGTTAGCAATAAACTGAAGAAGTTTATCCTCATTTTTTAATCATCTACATTGATAAGACTCAGGTAAATTAATTTCTGTGTCAATTTCTGCTTGTCTTGTCCCTTTCCGAATCCTTTCGATAATATTGAGCTATTCCTCAATTGTATAAGCCTTTGTTGTTTATGTTTGAACTCTTTCGACACTATTTTTAATTATTACGGAGATCACTTACAAGGAAAAATCTTTACATTTTAACATTTGATCGATACAAAATTTTTGAAGGTACAGCTATTACTCATCACGAGATCTTTAAAATAAATGTTCTTTTTTTTTTTAACTTTTTTATGAGTTTTTCTTTAAAACTTTATTTTTTGGATTCACATTTTCAGATTTTTTTTCAATTTGTATTTTTGGTATAGTAACCATTTTCAATAATATATTTTGTTCACTGGGATAGTTAGGCCTATAATTCTAGAAAGACCCGGCTCAACAGTCTAAAGCCTGTTGCAACACTCAATATAAATATATTATTAAACATTTGTTTTATTTTCTGAAGAAAAATATAGGGCTCTTAAAAAATTTTTAAATTTTTTTTCTGCTTTTCTGATTTATAATTTAAGATATATATATATATATATATATATATATATATATATATATATATATATCACCTTCGTATTAAATGTTGTTAGGAAAATTAAGAAATATTGAGCTGAAGATAATTATGAAATAAAGAAGCGAACATCTATATGCATGAGAGACTAACTAGAAAGCTTGTCAAATAGAATACTAGATTGCTTTTGTCAAACACATAAAAATTATTTCTGAAAGCTATTATTTAGCACAGGCATAAAAGTCAGGCACTAATCTCAAATATCTTCCCAGACAATGTGAAAATCTTGAAGAGAATCTAGAAATCGAAGTATACGAAAACCTATTCGAAGTCAGTAAAGTTGACAACACTTCAGAAAAACTTAGGTCCAAACCTTAAGTAAGACTTTAAAAAATAAAAATAAAAAATTTCATTTCTTATAATAACATCTTGATAGAAATTTTAAGGTTCTTGCATCAAATTAAAGCAAAATTCTTCAAGAAATGATTTGTAGAATAGCTATTTCTCCCTGCTTAGTCATATTATTCATTGGTAGAATGACAAAATAAATTATCATAAATTTTTAATTAATTTTTTTTATTCGGTGATATTTTTTTTCTTCTCCATCTATAAAATAAATTGAAAGTAACTGAGCCACTAAAATGCTTCAAATTTTGCATTTTTTTCTTTAAAAAAAATTACTGTTAAAAATACAGTTCACTTTGCTGATTCCGTTGTTGAATTATTTGTGAAAATTTGACTAACTTAACGCTGAAAATTTTATTTTTAAAATTTTAAGTAAACATGGCATGCTATAAAAAAAATATCTGCATTTGCGTTTTTAAATGAAAATATTAAGAATATTCCGGTGCACTTTTCTCAAAATCCATTTTATTCATAGTGTCTATATTTTGCACAATATGAAATGAGGTTATTTCTTATTCAGCGAGCGTAATTTTTTCTTATAATTACTACTACAAAGAATCAGTCCAACACGGAGGATAACAGCAAATGACGCTTTATTCGTAAATATTCAGAATAAGTCGAACACGGGTAGGAAGCTCAGAAACATTAATAGCACAAATAGGAACAGAGCATTTGTACAGATTAGCGACACATATACAAGAACAAAAAAAAAAGCACTTTAAATGACAGTCACAGTTATATCATCAGCATTCAGCGAACCAACTATCTAGTTCGCCCAACGGATAAACCTCCGCAGTAATACTCTGCACTTCCAAGGTAGACTACGACAATTTCCAGTATAATACAGGCTGCTTCCCGGCAGATTCCTTTAGCCGAGTGCCAAACGCTTCTTATAGATTTTCCGATCAATTCTAAAGCAGATTCAATCCGCTTCCACATTTCTCTTATTTATAGGTGCTCCGGCCGGGTGTAATATCAAAGGGAAAATTCAAGAAAAATCTGTAAATCCCCCCCCCTTGTCGAGATATCCACTAAATTCCAGCATTTTTTAAAAACCTCCATTCGTCGTCAAACCCACCAAGTTTTTCGTCAAGTCACCAAATTCGTCGCCAAGGTTTTAGGGGTAATTGCTTAAACTTTCCTTGGCTGACTGATTAAATCTCTGTAAATGTATATTTTGCTTCAAAAGAGAACCTTTTCAGGGAAGCATTGTCTGAGGTTCGTAATAATACTCACAAATTTTAGGTACTGAACAAAGATTTTATATAAATTATGGGAAATTCAAATCTCGAATTTTTAAAATTTTATGAAATTTAATTTTTGAAGTTATAATTATGTTCAGAGTGTATGGAATGTTATGTTTATAAGTCATCTACAATTTTTAAAGTTATAAATGCAGTGGGTTTTATGTAAGATATACTTGTGCTTGTCTTATAAATGAAAATACAGCTATTGATATTAATTGCTCATACATAATTATTTCTGTAATTTTCTTTCTGATAATTATTTATCTGATGCATAAGTATACAAATATCTCAATGTTAAAATATTACTTCCTTCGCATTTTTAATTTAAAAAAATGATGATTTTCTTTACACTTGGAATGAAATAAGCTCTTTTATATTTGTTAAGGCGTCTCAGTCATCATAATGGAATTAAATGATTTTTAAAATTAATTCTAAAGCACTGGTTTTATTTTCATTAAAAAGATGTGAAAACTAAGCAGCTTAGATTTTTTAACCACCAGTAAACTACTTTTTTCTCCCCTTTATTTATGAACTGAGCAAGATAACTTAAGTGACTTATTTTTTCCCCTCAAAATGAGACATCTACTCGCATATAATTAACATGTACATTTCTTCATGGTTTTTATTTATTAATGGAAAAGACAAGAACGATCACGTGAAAAAAAATTGTTTTTATATTTTTTTTCTGAAGAAAAAAAATTTGCTTAGTTATATTTGGTTTTGATTTCAAGTAAGAATGAAATTATTGACTGGGCTTCTTATAATTTACCTTGCTTATTAACACTTCAATACAAATTGCTCCTTGCAACCGTGTTTTTTTTTTTCATCGTTCGCAACCTATTTATAAGAGAATAATTGATTTTTAAAATTATTTATAATTAACATAAATATATTTATTATAATACTAAAGTTCGTATCATTCGAACTATTGGTATGAAAATGTTTGAACATTTCCATCCAACAACTGTGGCTTTTCCCGCTATTCCATTCTTTTACTTTTTTCGGTGTAATCTAGTTATAAATAAATTAGAGTACACACAAATCAAATACTTCTATAACAAGATTGCAATTAATAATTCTCTTTTTATCAAGACATCCATTATAGTTTGAAATTCCTCCCATTCATGTACAGTAATTTGTTTTTAATCCTGCATTAGATAGTTTGGTACATTCTGTAATCCAGCACCAATTCGTTTTTGAATTTTTTCGTGTGGATCGGGAAGTTGTTGACCTTGGTCGCCAAATCGCGAAGCAGCGCTACTCCCATTTTAGTCCAGTGTTTATCGTAACTATCAGTTTTCAATTCAGTACCGAGTTTTCTTGTTTTCTAAAGTATTAAATATCACATTGGCACAATATTAAAACTATGTATATAACATGAACTCTACAAAGTAATATTCTTGAAGGCTAGCAGGTATTCTTCAAATGCTAATAACACAAATTAGCTTTAGCAAATGACTAGAGTTGTTCATCACAACTTGTTTTTACTATTACTTAACCGAATTAAATTTTTGTGATGCGTTTTTTTATAAATACATGAATATTTATTTCATGTTTGATTGTAGTGTTCAATGTTTGAATTTAATTTAATGAATTGAATGCTCAATGCTAATGAATATGTTCAATGTTTGAATTTAATTTTGTAGTAGCCAGAATAATTCTTAAACACATTAAACATATGATTTAATTGTTTAATTTTTTACATAAAGGGTATCCCGTTAAAAACTATATTGACGCTTGATAATCCAGCAAAATCGCAAATCCGTTACGGTCGTAGTCCCGGACGTGCTGGATTAAAGAGAGCTTACTGTACTTCGTTTAAATTCGCCCAATCTAATATTTCTCATTTAAAGTCTACTTCTCATGACAGTTTTCGTTTATTTTAGTATGATAGCATGCCGTCATCGTCGCTCTACTAATTGTTACTGTCGGATTCTTTGATTTTTCACGCCTTTTTGATATTGTTGCAGAGGATTACTCCCTTTCTGAAAATGGGATGTTTCGACCTCCCGATGCTGAGCTTGGACTGGCTACCTAAAAAAGGGATGGCCCTGTTTAAAGATAGGGTGTGTAGTCCCGTTAAATATAACATAATTTTTTTTTTCAATTCTAGCAACTGAATTTGAACAATGAATCTCTGCAATAAAAAATAGATGTCGGATTTTTTATACACTGGTAGTGAAACTTTCGTTTTCAGCCAGGGAATTTTCTTAAAAAAATGTATCTTTTCCTCTGATTGATTGAATATATGAATTCCTCATGCAATTTTTAAAGCTTAATTATTGTGATATTTCACAAATCTCTAAAGCCAATAAATAGGTACTAAAAACCATTATGTATTGAAAATGTTTTTCGTGATCTTTACCATTTTACCTATTTATTTTCATCGCATCATCATTGTAAAACTACTTCAAATCTGCCCATGTAAGTTTGTTATCAAGTTTATTTTGATGAATTTTCATTCATAATGAATTTATAACATTACATGTAAGCAGTTTTAGTTTTTTTTGCCTAAAAACAATTGTAAATGAAATTGTAGGTAATATGTATTATGCCATTTAAATTAATAATACCCAAGGAAAACATTAAATGAAATTTTACGATACGCAGTGATTAATATCAAAATATTTGTGAAAAGACTTACAAAATGCGACAAATTCCGTTTGAAAATCTCAGAACATGCTTATAGCTCTGTTTTATTTCATCATAAGAGTATTGGGAACACCATTTTCTCTAGTAATCATTAGTGAGTCAAAGTTTTTATGTAATAGATAAAAACTTTGTATAAATATATAAAGTTCAGAAGTTTCAAGGTTTTCTTATTCGATGTTGAAAGACTTCAGAAAAGAAATCAGACAAAACAAACGATTACATCAGTGTTTGTCAACTTGTTTACATCAGTGGGTAGCACGTAGATATCACGATATCAAGACAGCACCTGAATTATTGACTAATTGATGGCATTTTCTTAATTTTATCCATCGTAAGAGCTGAAATATATCCAAACCTAAAAATGATCACATACTCATACACACTCAAAGCTGAAAACATATGAAAAATCGCTGACTGCGTAAGCGCGGTTAAGTATAATCCGATTTTCAGCCCGGTCAAAATATCCTTTCCTGAATTTGAGTTAGAAAACAAACCAGTGATGGTGAAATACACATTTTCGGAAAAATCCCGGGTTGTTTCCTTTGACTGTCGGTCCAGTTAATGGTGAATACGGTGGTTAAGCTCTTGATTTTATGACTGGATAAGCAATGCAATTATTGGACACAGCCAACACTTTCCAAGAAAACTCTCAAAGTCATCCCACAGAAAAATGGAGTAATTACTTTTACATTAGCGATGCGTACCTTTTTTTTTTTTTTTCCAAAAGACTATAATCATTCCTTTTCACACATTGCTCATTCCGCCGAAATATTTAGAAAATAAGTATCGCCTTTCTTACAGAACTGTCATAGCTAGCCGTCTCATCTAGATAATCTCATGCTATATTCCTTTTATTACAAAAGGAATAAGGGGGGGATAAGTTCGTTTTGAGGTATTTGTGTTTTTTCTTTTCTGAGGTGCTCACTACACTTAGGGGTTTGTCAGATTGAGAATTATTGTCAAAGCTGCACTCACCACATAGAACCGTGCTCTTAGAATACTGTCTCATTTTGAGATCTCATGCTAAAGTATTAGGATTATTTCTTGGAAAAAAATATGCATTTTATGTTAACAAAAGAATCGAATATTTAATATTCATTTCATTCTTTTGTGCAAAACATTATGCTCAATTATAAGAAAAGAGAAATTTATATTCATTTGAGAACTCTAGAATGTCTGGAAAAATCTTCGTGATACAGTGAATGCTTGCACATGTGGGGTTGGAAATAATGAGATGGCGGATCTCAAGTATCCCGGGTAGTAAGATCGGTCAATTAGAAAACTTCCAACCAAAAAGTTTTTGTCATCCTTTTTTATGCGATCGTAAGATCAGCCCGTTAAAAAGAGTCTACAGAATCTGCTAATTTTATCCAATAGTTATTCAGTTTCCTCTGCATTAGAAAACTTCTCGAACAAGTCACCCTAAAGGGATTCATTGACTTGCCACTATGAATCTCATACACAATACCCTGTGTATCGAGGAAAGTCAGAACACGACGTGCAACATGTGGTCTTGCATAATCTCGTTGAAAGACGGCGTTTGGCAGGCCTAGAAGATAAGGCACTGCGATAAGGAAATCTTTGTTTCCTCAGTGTGTATACTATTGTAATGTAATAAGTTTATTTGATTTTAAAATGATGGTAAATTAATTATGGAGGTCTAAGAAATAGGCTATGATTCTTCTTGGTCTTATAACAGTTAGTGCGATCTCCTAATTTTCAAGTTGTCTTAGGTTATCATTATCAATAGTTCCTATTTTGTTATAAAAAAATTCCTAGAGATGTTTTATGTATTGATCGAAAGTTGGGATACGCGGATAACGTTATAAATATCTTTATTTCTCATGTATCATTTAGCATCGCAAATCATTCATGTAGTTACATTTTGATTAGCATTAAGGATGTTTAATTTTGCAGCATATTCCCATATTGAGAAATTATAGCTTAGGATGGACGAAGTGAAGAGGTTTAGAGGAGTACTTTGAGTTCTAAGTTCCTTTTAGAGTTCCGCTTAGTTTATAGGTATATTTTTAAGATAACTTGGGACATGCCTACCTAAAACATTGTTTTTGTGTTTATGGATCTTTTCTTCAAGACTATTACTAGACATTATCCAATAACAACCATATATTTTCTCGAATACTGTTAGGCAGACAAAATCAAATACACAAAAATCATTGATGATAATTTAGGCATTCGTAAAAGGCTAAAATATTTCGCAATTATTATGTAATGTAATCAAACTAAATGAAATGGATATAATAAGTGTCAGCATGGTAAATGTGCAATATCTTATTGAATGTCCAACGAAATGGGAAGTCTAACAAAGAGATAATCCTATTTTTTGCTCACAATAATGGAATTCATGCCCTACCCTACCAGTCTTGCAATAATTATTTCCACCTAATTCCCCCATAACACTTCGCATTCCAACTCAGACCTCTTAAACTAATTTCTTTTTCACTCCTTCAATAGTCTCTTTCTCAGTCAACCATCTCATTCCAAGACATACATCATCATCTATTCAGTTTATCATCACAGGTTAATATCCTTTCGCCATCCCTATCTCTCCTCTCTTGAACTAGTTTGCTGTCCTCCGCTGTGCACCCAGCCAAACAAGAATCATTTTTACTTTTCCTTTCCCTCTTCAGCTCTCACATCATTAAAAAAAAAGTTTAAATAATATTTTATTTATTACCATTTTATTTATTGTAATTTTACAATAAAAAAATAATTAAAAAAAATAATCATATAAAATAATACTCTCCTCTTGCTTAAAATTAGACAAAGTCTATCGAAGGCACTGAGAGGCTAAAAAAATGATATAAATATTTTTTATAATCTTATCTTACGATAAGATTTCTAAAATTTTTTTTTTATATCTATTAAAAATCTCCCCCTCATTGTAAATAATTCATTCACTTTCCTATCCTCTTTTCTCCCCCCTTTTCTTTTATGTTTTTTTTTTAAATTCATTTGAACAAAAACCACTTTTTAATATGCTTGTTTTAATTTTTTTTTTTTTTAAAAAAAAAAATCAAGGCTTCAATATGACACTGAGTAACGAGTCCACCGGTTTAGTTTAACGTCACACTAGACGAGGGTTATTGGCAACGGACCTCGCAAATTTGAACCACTGTCAAGGGACAAGAACGACACCTGAGCCGGCACCACCTCTCCTAACATTCACACCACGCCAATGGGAGGACTATGGGCCCCGACAGATTGAATGTGTATCAGTCCCGGCTATACGTTGGGTCTTTGGTGGCCAAGGATCGAACCCGCGACTCAACGAAAACCTCCGGCCACGAATCCGAAACCATGACCACTAGGCTACCGCGGCCACAAGGAGTCAACCGGACTGGTACTCGTCTCTATCTGATTGTTGAAGAGGTAATCAAGAAAAACTGCACAAATTAAAAATTTTGATTTATAAAAAGCATGAATTGTACTTTGATTTAATTTAAGAAAATGCGCCAAATTAATTTTTATATTTTTTTTATATATTGGACACAGGACATAGATATTTTTTTCTTAAAATAATATTTAGCTGTCCTCTTTGGATGCGTAGGTTTCTCAAGCGTCGTCCAATGAGATCACTTGTTGTGGTTTCTGGGAACACGAGGTGTTGTTTCCATTTATGGTTTGACGTTACGCTATAGCAGACGGATGGGTTGATAGTGTGCCACACCTGTTTCTGTGGTTCAGTTTATGTTTCTTTTAAATTTGATTTTATGTTTTGAGTTTGAATTAAATAATTATATTTCGTGTATTCTTTATCATCATTTTGAATATTTTTAAAGAATCATGGCAGTTTTCCACACGAAAACAATCGAAAGTATACTGGAACCAGTTGCCCAACAAGTAAGATTATTTTTGTTTTTAGCTTTTGTCTGTTGACTAACTTATTGTAATAGATTTTCTAAAAGTGAAATTGATATTTTTGTGTTTACTCTACAATGTCTAGCGGGTTATTAAAATTGCGATTGCAGGAGTATTAATTAGACAATGGAATGTGCCGGTCATGGAAATTAATTTAGGAATAAGATTTTCATTACAAGAAAAAAGAATTGTCATTTCGTTTTTCCCCCCGATAAAACCGAGTCTTCCGCAAAAAAAAATCAAGTGAAAGTGAAACTATTTTTGTGTGTGTGTTGAAAACTTAAGCTTTTAAAAATTTAATTTGCGTTGCTAAAAATTAAATTGTTGTACATTGAATGTTTCTATTGTGTGAAGATATAAAAATTTATGTTTGTGTAAAATTACAACATCGACATTTTTAAAGATCATGCTTAGCGTTTTTATTCCATTTATTGTAATCCTGCTGGCATATAATATTTGTTTGCATAATGCTTATCGTTTTTTTTGTTATACAATTCTCAATTATCTCAGTTATGTTTCATTACATGATGTAATAGTTGTACATTATAAGAAGGGTTTTAAAATTTTGTAGTTCCAATATACAATTGGCTCTTGTGCCATAAAACCTCACAGTCACTCACTCACTCCAAAATACAATTGGATGTCTTACTTAAAATTGTTAGTAGTGTATAAATTTTTAACGAATAATATCTTTTGCATTTTAAAAACTTGTTGCATATTAAATAAAAAAAATGGTAATGTTTATGTTTGTAAACATTTTTGCTGCAGGAAATTTAAAATATTTAGCTCTTTTTGAAAATGTGACATAAATAAATTTACATTTAATTAATATTGTAATGTATTACAAGACTTGTATACATATTAGTATAAAATGTATCATGATTTGGGCTCAGTTCATGTTTATGCATTACTAAATTTTGTATAATTTCTGTTCAATTGTGAAAATTATTGAAAAAGACAATTTTTTAAAATTGAAAATAATTTTTTTCATATCTTTTGTTGTTAAGCAAGAGGTTATTGTAGCTCAAAATATCTTTAGATTTATGAACACATATTGTAAATAAATAGTATTTTGATTAGTTATAATATATCTTTTTAAAAATGTACCATTTTTACATTATGTATTAACTAAATACTTCTTTAAAAATGTGCAACAGTTTGAAAATTATGTAAAAGCAGATAAGTTATTAATTTTTAAAAAGTGTTTCTAAAATTTATCTTTCCCTTTATTTATGTCAGAAGATTAAGTGATATGGTAAAATTGGTTTCCTTTTGATATAATAAGCTTAGAGCTTTTATGAAATGTTAAAATTACTTTTAAGCTTAAACTTATTGCTGTTCTTATTTTTTAAAAAAATTTATTTTCTCATTAATTAGTTTACTTTATCACTATTAATCTATTAATGTAACTACCTATTTTAATGTTTGAAAAATCAATGGAATCTATATTTCACATACAAAATTATCAGCATGACTTCTTGGATGAATTATAAAATCACATGCAAGGTAATTACAATTTTCTTTTGTAAATCACTTAACATTGAGATTTCTTTGTCCTCTTATTGATAAGTTGTTTCATAAGTTACAATTTTTTTTTTTTTTTTTTTTTAGAATTCATTTCTTAATTGAAATTCATTTCTAAAATTTTTTTTATTTCTGTCTATAATTTTAGTGAAACACATTACCATTACCCTGTGTCATTTTATTTAAGATATTTTTAAAAATGTTTTATTTTTGTACCATCTTATCCATGGAAATAAAGGCCGTGGTAGCAGAGTGGTCATGGTTACAAGCTCATGGCTAGCATTGTTTCCATAGAGTCATGGGTTTGAGTCCTGATGCTACTAAAAACTCCTAGTTCAGTTGGGCTGATACACAATAAATTTGTTGAGGCTCAATGTCCACATGTTGGGATATGGAAGTTTTGACAATTGAGTGCCAGCTCGGGTATATATCATCTTCGTCACACCTGACCAAAGCTCAAAATTATGAGATTTGTCACCAATAGCTCTTGTTTTTTTCATAAGTACAACATTATTAAATAGTCAATTAATTAGTAGGCTTAAAAAACCTTCACAGTTAAAAATTGGGCGTAAATCTGATTATTAAATATCTAAGACCTTCATATTCAACTATGCAGTAAAACAAAAATAGCAGTTCTTTTAGTTATACTATAGTAATGACTAGTTATATTTTGAAGCAATTGTCTTGATCATTGAAGTTCTGCTTTAAAGTTATTTAAAAACTGTATCCAGTCTTCAAAACATTGGAATTGTAAGGAAATGTAGTGCCATTTTTACCAATGAAATGTAGTGATCATCTGCAGTATGATCAGATATCTCATATTTATGATTTTTATTGCATGTTAAAAATTTCATTTTATTATGGATTAATAAATCTCTTTAACATCTTCAAAATGTTTTGTAGTTTACCTTTTATTATAAAATTAATTGATCCGTTTCTTAAACTAGAATATAAAATTATTCCCATCATAATATGTATCTGCTCAGAAGTTTGAAATAAAGAAAATGGCCAAAGTGTAAATGACTCATGAAATTGTAGACCGTTTAACAATTTAGAGAAGTTGGGGGGGAGGGGGACTATTGTTTTTTATTTTGAATAACTGTTTTAAGATTATTTTATTTATTTCATATTTTACACGTTTGTACAATTAAAACAATATTAGTTTAAAAATTATTTGGCAATTTAAATGCAGAATTATTTAATTAATATTTTGCTGTATACATATATAACAATAAGTATTATATTTGCAATAGGAATTTTTTATGAATTTAGTAGTTTTAAGAGTTGGATTAAATGGTAAAAATTACATTCTAGGTATGTTTTATATTCAATAAACAGAAATGACATTATTAATTGCTGTTTCATGTGTAAAATAATGTTTTATGTTTTTTAATTCAGATCCAATGTAAAAATAAAATACATCTGAAGAGCAATCTTTAAAGATTATGTTTGTGAAATGTTATGTGTGCATTAACACTTAATTCAGAATGAAAATGTTTAATTTCATTCAATGTCCTGAAAAAGGCACAATAATTTATTCATTTACAATATGTATGTAATTATTGATAGAATTACACAAAAATGTAAAAGTAGATACATCCAATTAATACATTTATTAATACAAATTCTAAGAGATCATAGTAACCCAATGATAGTTTACAAATAAGTAAATAGAAAATTGTACTTGATTCTAATGAAGACTGTTTTGGAACTGTGGGAACTACATAAGCAAATTTCTCAGATTAACATAATTAAAACAATCACATAAGCACTTACTATATTAAATTTAATTAGACTATGAAGTTTTTAATTGACATTTTGTAGTAATTTAAAGAATGAGGTTCTGCTTAGTTATCCTCTTGATTTAATCATTATTCAAAAGTATGGAATTTATCATCACAAATTGAAATTAATTTTATGCAACCTGTTATTTTTAGTAAAAAGAAATTCATCTGAACAACATTCTTTAAAAAAATTTTAATAGCCTCACAAAGTATAGGTTTATTATATTTAAACTAAATGAAATTTAAAAAGCATTCCTAAAAATTCTAAGTTATGCAGAAAATTGTTCAAAAGTTCAGTAAAATGTATTCAAAGGTTCATAAAAGTTTTTATCGTACATTAAAGAAGCAGCAGGAAGACAAAAAGGGGGGGGGGGGGAAAATGATTGAGTCATTAATTTTAAAATTTATAAGCACATGATGCATTTGGGATTATTGAAAATCAAAGCATATTCCTAAAAATTATGTTTTGAATGTTATATTTTATTGTTGATTATGTTTTAAAATGATTATATTTTCATATAGATTATTCTATAAATATTCATTTGTTAGTGACTGATACTTTGCACAGTTTTTTGTTTGTTAAAATAGAGATGATTAAATTCTTGATCATTCATTGCATAGAAAAACATTTTGATTTTGTTTTATTTTAGGTAAGCCGACTGGTGATTTTACATGAAGAAGCTGAAGATGGTAATGCAATGCCTGATTTGTCCAGACCAGTTCAAGCTGTCAGCAAGGCTGTTGCTAACTTAGTAAAGGTCAGATTGAAAATTTTTGATGTTCTTTTTCAATCACATCTGTAAATTGATTTTCAAGAAATAATACTAAGTTTATTTCTGTATATAAATTTGTAGCATTCTATATAAGGGAAATTTTCAATGTAACTGCTTCATTGTATATCTTTTTTGAATTTTAGATAATTATTTCCTTGTCAACTAGTCATTGTTATTCAAAATAAGTTTTCTAGTAAAATGAGGTTTTTTTTTTTTTTTTTTTTTTTTTTTTTTAAATTATATCTATTTAAGCTCATCTGATTACTTTGTAATCAATAATGTTAAAAATGAATTTAAAAGTAATTACTTTTTATATGGTTTGAATTTCATATTTTTCAGTACAATTTCTTCAGAAACTGCTACTTAAAGAATTCAAAATCGCTGTTTAATATCGAACACAGATGGACAAATTCTTTAGTTTGAAGTGAATAGTCCAATAGTTAGTAATAAATGTTACATTTTGTGGTGCAGTAATGATTGTGAAGGATATTAAAGCAAAATCAGTTTTGATTACATGTATATCTTTCAGAGTTGGACTTTTTAGCTAACTATAACTTTTTATAAGAAAATTTGATGGAAATGCTTTCTCTTATAATCCAATTTTGATATCAAGATAACTTTTATCAAATACTGGGAGATTTTAATTGCATATTTGAATCAAATAACTTTTTAATATTATCTATTAAATAGTAATTTATATTTTAAGTTTATATGTATTTCTAGACCTGTCACAGTACTACCTGGTAATTTTAAGGATTTCGATGCCTATGGCATCCTACTACTCACAAGCTACTTTGGTATACAATACTGATTCTGTTAGCTTTCTTATTTAAATGGGTTTTATTCTTTCTGAACTTTAATTAAATGTAATTAAGAAACTTTGGCATCTCTTCTCTTTTTGGATTCAAGGAAAGAAATTGAACTGTGTGCTTGATTTGAAAATTTAAATATTTACACCTTTATGAAGTTAATTTTATTTATAATTTTTACATGCATGAAAAAAGATTATGGATTTATTTTATTTTGGAGTCTTATACTTCACAGCTTTAATTATGAAAATTCAATCTGGTTTATATTCCATCTGTGCCACTTCCTTATCCATCCAACTGTGATATGTTACCCAATGAAAATATTTCTGTATTTTCCTTTAGACAGTGTTTTGCTGATTTTTTTAAACTGATATTTTAAATTTTACAATGCTGAATGAACACTATTCTAAGGTGAACACCTAGAATCATTCATTTAAATTACCTTTAAAATACTATGTATATAAACAAATTTCAAAGTTGACTGTTTCTCTACGAATTGTATTTTCAGATTTTCTGCATTTTGAGTATCATTTTATTTCAATAGAATATAAAACCAATTTTCCTGCAATATATAGTAAAAACTGTAAGCAAAGTTGATAAATGTAAAGTAATAATATTAATTTTTTTTTTCTTTTAAAAGAAATAAAGTTTATTAATAGAAATGTGTGCCTTTATTTCCATAAAAACTATCTATATAAGAAGCATTTTTTTTAATTCATGAAAATAATATTGAGGTTGTATATCATTAATTTAATAATAATAAAAAAAATGATATTTTTAATAACATCTTTAAATATTTCAGATCTGTTTAAAAATTCTTTCTCTCCCCCCCCCCTTTCCTTAGTCTTTCATAGCTTACATTGCTTATCTGTTCAGAGATTTAAAATTTAATGTATTTAACAAAATATGGAAGGAATTTATTTTTCAGAATCTGAATTTTTTGAGAAATAATTTTTTGTTGATGAAATGTTTTCTTGAGGCATTTATGGAATGTGTCGAAAAACATGGGATATTTTACAGTTAAATGCAATTTTATAGTATTAATCTTTTCTGGGATTTTTTTTTATTTTATTTTAGTCAAATATTGTTTCAATGAAAAACTTTTTGATTGTCAAGATAATTTGTTGTATTTAATGTATCAACCTGAGAACTTGAAGCATTAAAAAAATTTTTAGTTCATGAAAAAGGAATTTTTTTGTTAGTTTTTTTAGCCAATGAAGCTTTAATTTCAGTATGTTTGATTCTAGTACTTGCCATAAAAGTGAATTATTTAAAAATAATTTTTTCATTTTATTTCAAAAAACAAAAGAATCTTCATTTATACACAGAACTTTAAGTAAATCAATAAGTATTGATTAAAATAAATCTTTTTCCTGAAATCTTTAATTAATTTCAGAAATCTTCTCATATTTGAAGTGCTTAAATTTTTTTCTATTCAATGTGCCATTTTCAAAAAAATTTCTGTGAGTCTCAAATATATCACATTGCTCAACAGAGCTTCTTGTTTATTCTCTTTGAGATAAATACTTACATTATTATTAATACTTAGAAAGAAATTTTAAATTAAAACTTTATGTATATATACACAACACTTTTTACCCTTACTTTTGAAACATTATACACACCTTGTGCTTTACTGTAAGATTGAATTTTTATAGGTTGGTCGAGAAACAGTGAATAGTAGCGATGATCCAATTTTTCGACAAGATATGCCTACTGCATTATATAGAGTTGAAAAAGCATCAAAACTTCTTGAAGAAGCATCTTTGTTACTAGGACGGGATCCCTTTTCACAACCAGCCAGAATTAAGCTCATTGAAGGTGCTAAAGGTATGTCAAAAATATTTTATCATTCATTTTGATCTGTTGATGAAACAAATTGTCTCAAAAATTCCACTTGTAAAATATTTTTTCATGAAGTATAAGGTTGTACAAATAATTTTTCACCTGATACATTCATTTGTTGTACTTTAAATTTCATTAGTAGTGATATTTTCGGTTTCAGGATGTGTTGAAATCTATTGTAAATTAAATTGGTGAAAAATTAGTTCATTTTCTGTGCTCCATGAATCACAAACTCTGGTATATCTTACATTAACAGGAACTGTGGTCATTCAATATAATTGTGCATCAGGAGTATGATACTCGGGTATGTTCTTATACTGATGCATTAGATAAAATTTCAATTCTCCTGGGTGATAATATTTGACCACAAAGAGGCTTTTATAATGCAAGGTTTGCCTTAGGTACACAATTCAACCCTTAAGATGACCAACCTGATCTTCCATCGTGATTAGCTTATAAATGTCTTATGCTTTAGAGAATTACATTGCTATCAATCCATCAGCAGAATATTTTGATACTTTTGTTGCAGCAATATAAAGACAATAAGTCTTGTTCCCTAATTATCTTATGGATAGATAGAACTTTCATCATTACTACTGAGGCTGCTTGTTTGTAGCATAGTTTATCAATATCCATATCTTAAGAAATTGGTGAATGGGGGGGGGGGGTTCGGGGAAAAGAGCTGTTTGTAATTTAATAGTTGAAAGATTTTTATGTATCTCAGTTTTTATAAATCATTCCATTGATAAACTTTTTCCAGTAATTTTCTACACATTTTGAATTTTTAGGTATTTTACAAGATACATATGCATTACTCTTATCCTTTGATGAGTCTGAAGTCAGAAAAATTATAAGGGAATGCAAAAAAGTCTTGGATTATTTGGCGGTAGCAGAAGTTATTGAGAACATGGAAGACTTAGTGCAGTTTGTAAAGGTAAGAGGCAAAGTTATTTTGCTTAATTTTTTTGAAGAAGTACCTGTGAAGCTCTCTCTAAACAAAATATTGAAATCATGAAATATGTTTAAAAAATCAATCAATCATAGCGTTATCATTAATTTTCATTTGTGTGTAAACATACTATATGTTTAAGCTTTTTTAAAAGAATAAAATTGGTTGAAAAAATTAATGAGAGATTATTTAAACTTAATGATTTGCTCTTTTAAAAATTAAGTACCAAAAGTGTATTAGGGGAAATTATAGTGAAAAAAATTATTTTTTATACACTTAAATTCGTTTTTTTCCTTCTAGTTAATCCTTTACAAGCTGAATAATATTGCAAGTATAAAACAAACTATTAATTAGTATAAATCAAATTAAAACTTTATATAAGAACTTTGGATATATCTTTTCCGAAATTTTTTTTCCTGCATGATTTGCAATCTGTTCTAGACATGAAACATTGATGGGAAACACTTGTTACTTCCACTTGTTTTCATAAAATATGATAAATTATCAAATTTCATTAAAATGAGAAAGAAAGAAAAAGTTATTAAGGGTAAAATTAATTATTCGAATAGTTTATATGACTTCTATGATTTAAATTTCTTGCACTGTTCAAGGTAATTAGGTAAGCATTTTTTGTGTGGTCTTTTTTCATACACAAAACTTTTTTTTACATTCATTTGGCATTCAGCACAAGGTATTTGTGTTGAATGCCCAAGGTAATGTGCTTCTGACTGCCCGAAAGATTCAGAGCAATGTGCACATAGTCCTTTAACAGAATGGGTTTTAGGCTTCAGGCGAAGTAAACACAAAGCTATTTCTCTTTGAAATTGAGATGACATCATTCTGTTGCTGAAATTTTGTGCAAAGGTGAATGCAAAATCCATCCAGCAGCAGCTGCTGCCTTATTTGGTGCATTGCTAAATAGATTCCGACAAAAGATAACACTTTTTGCTTCTAACATTGGTCGTTATGATCCAAGAAATCTGACTTAACAATTTAATTCCTCGCATTCTCTTATTGTACATTTTTATAACATATGGCTGTGAAACATCAGTTCTTTTTTTTTTTTTTTTTTTGTATTTGTATTTGACAAAATCAAAATCATGTTAAATAACTCCTTACTCATTATAGCTACCACAGCACTAGCTTTCCAATGGGAAATGTAAACTTGACCTTATTACTTTGGTATTCAAAATGTCCTCTACCTTCTGAAGCTTTCTTTGGTGATTTGAGAATGCATCTTCCAGTTCAAAATTCCCGAATCTTTACAATAGTCTTAAAATTCTATTCAGACAATAGCTTATGCGATGAATGTAAGTTGTGGAATATTCTTAGCTTTTTTTGTATTTCAATACTGGATAAAAGCTCCCATACAAATGGAGAACAAAGTGGAAAATTTTCAGTTTCCAAATTTTTCCTTCTGTAAATTCTCAGATTGAATGTTATATTCAAAGGGTGATTATCTGTTGTGTTTATACAAATAACCTCTAATTGAATACAATATGCATATTTTGAAATTAAATTGTATTAAGTTACCTCAGATGAACTTTTTAGCAGAATGATGACTGTAATAATGTACCTTTGATTCATCTATACATTATTTAGAATGATAATTGCCAAATTACTTACTTTTTTTTTTTTTTTTTTTTTTCTAATTCATCTTAAAAGGCAGAAATTTTTCCCATTACATTTCTTATAATGGTAAAGCGTTATTATCTATAGTATGAAAATATTTTTTTTAGTTTTTTAAATCTGTTTTCTAGACAACTATAGAAACAATTGGGATTGATAGATCTTCTCATGTTCTCCAGGATAAATCTTCTCTGGGTACTAGGTGGTATCCCTAAACAATTATCAAAAAAAATTTCCATCTATATATGAAACTTCATCTTTTCATAATGCATGAATAACTGTCATATTTACTAAATGCAGTAGATATTCAATTGGCATGAACTTGTGAAAAAATTCTCCTGTAGATAAGGTAACCAATTCAAAAAACATTTAACAAATATTCCCAATGCAGTCAGTTTCTAGGATTATTTAAAACATTTATTTTTCTCTTTTTAAGATCTTTTTTTGCTTCACACTCGTACTTTCCTTTGAAATTGAAGGTACTTCAGAATCGAATACACTGTCATATGTTTCATTATTGTTTATTTTCGTAGATATTTCTATTTGACCTGCAAATATATACTGGCCGAACAGACTCAAAAATATTTTCATTTTATGTCTTCCTCGCCTGTTACACATCCACTTTCTTCTGTAGGCAGTGGACATTAATCAATACATTTCCCAATGTCAAAATATCAGATAATGTGAAAAAATAATCAAGTGCCTCTTCAACAATCTGAAAGAGTTCTGAATGAGTTATATGATCAGTACAAAAAGAAATGTCTGTTAACTATCAACAAACACCAGTGATTTTCAGCAGTAGCTAAGAGTTATCCTCTACTGGTCCATCGGGGAATGTATGTGTGAAAGAAGGTAGGGCAAAGACCAGGGGGAATTGAAAGTAAAAAACTCATAAATATCCTTTGTCAACATATACCAGCAATTCTTGTTATCAAAATACTTTCACGTATGCATCACAATCAAAAGAACTTCATGTTCAAAATATTGTCTTGAGAGTCCAATGTCCCCTTAATGTAACATGTAAATTTCTTACCTAATAGTAAAAAATAAATATAATTTTTTTTTTATAGTTACTTGCATTTTATCAATGAAATGATCCTTTTAATTGCATTAAATTATGAAAACATTTCTTGAATTTTGTATGAATTTTTAAATTTTGCTGGATAAAAAGTAAGAAAAAAGCCAAAATTTGTAATCCTTCCCTCCCCATGGACACTATTTAATTTAGCAACTTAACCTCTGTGTCAAAAAGTCGATTCATATTTCCCTTCTGTGTAATAATTTTTCCATAACAATGCAAACAAAATTTTATTTTTCACAAAATTTTAAAGTTGATGTTCTATGAAGGGAACATGCCTTTAAAAAGATTAATAGTTATGACTTTTTAAGAATTGCCTTTAGAAATTTAGACGACAAAAAAAAAAAAAAAATCACTCACTGGAATAAGAAAGACGTTAAAACTTTTCATAATTGACATATTGTAAAATAATATGTGTTGCAGTTTTTACTTTAGTGTAATTCTTTATTTTAGGATCTGAGTCCTTGTTTAACTAAAGTTTCTCGTGAAGTGGATGCAAGAGAAAAAGAACTTATTCATGAAGCACACAGGGACATTTTAATTCGATGTCTTGAGTCTGTCAAATCATTAGCACCTATTCTAATTTGTAGCATGAAAATATTTGTTCAGATTTTGAATCAAAGTAAGTTATTATGAAATATATATAAAAATGCACATTTTTTAAAAAATTATTTCTTTTATTTTTATCAAATATAGCTTTAAAATTATTTTAATATTAATAATTATTTTCCTGAATAGTGTTAAATTAGTATGATTATTTCTATAATGTATTTAAACTTGTATATATACAATAAGAATTTTTTATATGATGAATACATGTAAGATGCATTTTCTATGCATGATATATTTTTGTGTGTTACATATTTCAGATGTTTTTAAACTATTTGTTAATACTAGTAAGTATTTTGCAGATGGCAAAGGAGTTGACGAAGCTGCAGCTAATCGCAATTATCTTGCTCAAAGGATGTGTGATGAAATAAATGAGATAATAAGAGTGCTACAATTAACGAATTATGATGAAGATGAATGGGATGCTGATGTTTTAACCGTGATGAAAAAAGCACAGGTCAGTCTTTTTTTTATTAGGTTTCTAAGTATGTTATAAATTCATTTTTGGGATAAAAATCTTTTTATTAAATTGGAACTGTCCTATTTAAATGTTATATGCGTTTATAAAGTAATCTATTGTCATAAATTTTGGTGATAGTCATGTTTATATATCATCAACATTGTTGATGAGTTGGGACATATATTTAATAAAAATTCTTTATATGCTTGCACTATGTTAATTATATATTACAGTAATTACATATTTTAAAGTATTTTTGCTAAGTGGTTCTTTATAAATAGATTTTTAAATTTAAGAATACTCAATTGTTTTATTTTGTTTACTTATGGGCAAAATTGTGAGAACTATTGCATAGACATGAATAATGGTGAAGAATAATAAAATATATAATGAAAAGAAATATTCTAGATAATAAGAAAATAAGACTGATTATCGTAATTATATTGTTATTGATTTTTTTTTTTTTTTTCAATCTCCTGTTGCCCAAAAAATAAGCTAAAAGTTGATTTATTACTATATAAGTATTGAAATAATTTTCTTAAGTTTCGTCTAAAAAAATTCTTGTTTTATTCTGTTTAAATATTGTCTACACTTTAAAACTTACAACTATTAGTAATAAGTTAAAAGTAAGATTTTAGATAGATTTTAATTATTGTTATTTTTAATTTATTTGGAAACTATTAGGTTTTTTTTTTTTTTTTTTTTTTTTTTGAATTTACTTTGACTGAATTTTGTGACAAAAGTGAATTAATAAAATATTTCATTTGGATTTAAATGCAAAAAGTTTAATTATATCTATTGTTTTCAGTAAACAATGTAAAATAAAGGCATGTGAAAATATGAGCATTATATTTAATTAAAAGAGTTCTCTAATTCTGTTTGAAAAATGATTTCATCTTATTTAAGTATTAAAATTATGTGATCTTATGCAATGCTTTTTTTTAAAATTTCAAATCAATTCATTTTTAATTGTTTTTAAAAGTTTCTTATCAAATGTCTTGAATATGTTTGTCTTTTTTTTAAAAAAGAAAAAGAAAAAAATGATACAGAGCTATATTGTTTGAGAGTGTATACTATCACTAGTTTTGTTTCTTGTATCCAGATAATCAAGCTTTCTTTGTACATCCCAGTTTCATTTTTTTAAATCTTTTACAAAAGTGGTTTCAACTATTTTTGGGAAAAACTTGATCAGGTGTCCTTTACTCACCTTTCCATTTTTTTTAAATTTGATTTCTTGAACAAAATTAACATATTTTACATTCTTTCTTTCTTTGAAATGGAATATGTGATCAATTCAAAAATCCTTTGGGTCATCATATTTTTTTACAAATTCCTTATTTTGTGTGTGTGTATAGAGTTTCCCTTTTTACCTAATCATTTGATGATAATTATTTGGTTGTATCTCTCATAAAAAGAATTCATTAGCATATTTCATTATCTTAAATATCTATAAATTAATGTTAAAACTTTTATGATTAATATTTAGAATATTTGTAAAATGAATGTGTTTGATTCGTGTAAATGTTTTTTCAACGTTTACTTTTTTAAAGAATAAAAAATTGTCATACATCAATATGCATATTGTCTTTGAATAATTACATTATTGTAAAACTTCTGATTTTTTTTTGTTGAGGATTTTGATTATTTCTTCTGTGTTTTAAAAAAACCTTCCTACTTTTAAATCCTATTTAATTTTTAACGGATGTGATAGTAGAAATGTTTAGGTACTTTTCTGTTAAATGGGGCCATAAAAAAAATCACTTTGTGCAAATTCACTCTCCTGATGCAGTACTACTGCAGTTGCCCATGATATCGCGCCTGATTGGCAAAAAAAAAAAAAAATTTAACCTTCACCAATGCCTCTCTTTAAGGAAAAAGTACCAATGTTTACATTTTAGTTTTTCAGGATGATTCGCTGCCTTAATCACAGAAAAATTAGTAGTTATTTTTTTAGTCAAATAGTTCGTTTATTTTGATGTTACTGTAAAAACTACAATTCAATGGTCACAAATATGCATTACATTTTATAACATGCATCAGTATAGTAAAAATGTCTAAGAGCTAGAAGTCAATTGCTATCTCCAGAAGGAAACTTTTTTTCTTAGTACAAATTTTTGTTAAAAGACAGAAGTGAGTGAACAAAAATGAGAAGTAATATTAAGATCACTGCATTCTTAAAAAAAAATGACATTCATTTTGTATTCCAAAATTTTGTATTTTAAGACTATGACTTTTTGGTTTGAATACTTTCTTGAAAAATTTTGTTTAATTGAGTAGTAAATTTGCTGATGGTGTACATATATAAGGATCAAAGTTGATTTGCTATTTTAAAAAATCCATACAATGAGAAATGTTCTGAAATAAGCAAAATGCTACTAATAGCACTGATAAGAAACTAAATATAGCTATAAGAATATACAAAAGTGTGGGAGGTTCATGAAATATTCAAAAAATTGTAAAACATTTATTAAAAGATTTTGTATACATATATGTATTTTCCTTACTGTAAAAAATAAAAATTTGTTGAAGAGTAATTAAAAACTGTGCAGAAAATATTAAGTATTCAATTTTATAATTATTACATATATGTTTGTATTTGTCTATGTAATTTAAAAAAATGAAACTTTTTTTTTGTATTTGAAAAGAATGCCATTGATGGAAAATTAGCTGCTGCTCATGATTGGCTTGAAGATCCTACAACTGTTGTTGGAGGTGTTGGAGAAAAGTCACTTCGATATATTTTGGATTATGCCCTACGAGTTGCTGAGAGATGTCTCCCTCCAGATAATGCAGCTATCAGAAAGATGTGTGGGGACATCACTTCTATGACTAATGCACTCTGTGAACTTAGAGAAGAAGGAAAGGTAAGCTATTTTTTTTTTCGGGTGGGTTACAGTTTTATTTGCATTATGTATGATATGTTGTAGATGAAATTCAACATTTAATAAAATACTTAAAGCTGGCCTAATTTTCCAAAATATGAAATCTTAAAATTCAGCATTTTCCATTTTAAAATGTATTTTTACTGGGTGTATATTGAAAAAATATTAGTTAACTATAAGATCTCTCATTTTTGATCCTACTGTAATGTATTTTCTTCAATACGTGAATGTAATCGCACTTTTAAAAATATGATACTTGTTTTCTTGTATTGTTTATTGCTTTTATATGGATGATTTTTATTTCATTATCTAATTGTCTGAATTTCTTTTCAGGGTACAACTCCTCAAGCAGAAGCATTATCAAGAGGAATTAGTCAAAAATTGAGAGAATTGATAAGCTTAGTGAGTCAAGGAATAACTAATGTTGAAAGAAGTACCATTCAACAACCTGCACACACTCTTAGAGGACGAATGGAGCAAGCTCGAGCTTGGTTAACTAATCCATCATTTAATGATAATGGCTTGGGTAGGTTGATGTGTTCTATTTTTCAAAATGCTTGCAGGTTTGATCCTTGGCTGCTAAAGACCCTCCGTGTAGCCAGGGCTGGTGCATGTTAAATCTGTTTGGGCCCAAAGTCTGTCTGTGGGCATGGTGGAGAAGTTTAGGAGACGGGGTGCCAGCTCAGTTGTCGTCCTCGTCACTTGAATGTGGTTCAAAATTATGAGGTCCGTCGCCAATAGCCCTCACGTTGCTTCTAGTCCGACATTATTATAAACTAAACTAAATATAACAAAACTTTCAAAATGCTTAGCTTAGCAGAAAAAAAAACAAGATATGGTATTTTTTGTTAATGGGAAAATTTTTTAACCTGGGTTTTAAAATGTGTTAAAATAAAAAACGTGATTGTTTTTAAATATTCAAATTAATATTTTATCATAATATTTTTTTATCTCATTAAGCTGGCCTTTAAAATATGTTTTTGGTCTACTGTTATTATTACACTTTCAGTTTTTTTTCCTCCTCCTGTCATTCCTGTGGACTTAAATTTTTGTTAAAGGTATTTATTTTCTAATAGTAGTGCTAAAAAATGTATGGAATTCTTAAAGAAATACGTTAAAATTATTTTTATATTGTTAAAGATGTGGATTTATAAGTAAAAAGCAAAGTTAGTAATTTAATGAACTAGATTTAGGTTTTCTCCTAATAATGCCAAAGGGTAGGATGGGACCAGAACTCATTACATATTTCTGCATTAAAATGACCCTGATATTTATACAAGTTTTTACAACTGTAATCTATAAACTATTGGATTCTCTCTATATATTTGTAAATATACTGTATTTCATTTTAAAATAAGATTTTAAAAATCCACTAGGCATTACAGTGCTAGAGCCAAAATGTAGAATATATTTTTAGTATAAAATGGATCAATTCTGATAGAAATGAGAAGGAAAATGAGTTTTTTGCTCTACTTAAAGTTAAAAATATTCCAGCATAATAGATGATCTTTCGAAAAAAATTTCTGGGTTTGTGTGCAATTTTTAACATGACAAATATTTTTTCCTTTTTAATTATTGTACTACAATTTAGTTTTATTTGTTTATTTATTTTTTTGAATATTTGCTATTTTATTCTTAAAAGTTTGGTAATTGATAGTGTTTAAATATCCATTCTCATGAAAGTTTGTTTAAAATTATGACGAAATCTTTTTGTTTTGTGAAGGAAGAATGGGTCTTTTTAATAGTGATGCTTCTGTTTTATAATAATTTTCTTTTCTAGGTCACAAAGCAATACAAATTATTGTTGAAGATGGAAGGAAAATTATCAATAGTTGCCCTCCTTCTGAGCAAATGACTGTGCAAAAACTATGTTCAGAAACAGAAAATTTATCACGACAACTAGCTGAAATGTGCCGACATGGTCAAGTGAGAAATTAAAATTTGTTAATTAATGTGTTTTGATTTCTTTTTAATTGTTTTATAGGAGGATTTTCTTTGCTTATCCAGGAAAGATAATTTTTATGTGTAGTATTGTGTATGATTAAATGATAATTGAGCTTTAATTGCTTCCTTGTGTATTTTTTTAAAACTTTAGTGATGTCACATTGCTCGCTCAATATGTGCATGAGTTATCTATTTTTTTTAATATACTTCTTGTAAATGGCAATGAAAGTTAAATAAAATGATTGTTTATAATAAATCCCTGGATTTTATTTTAATTAATTAATTGCATATAGCCAATGCTAGGTGCATTCCTAGAAAAATGTGTGTTCCTAACAATCATACCAAAACATAGCCACATCATAGATGAAAACTTTTTTTTTTTTTCAAACATCAATTAAAGTAAAAAAAAAAAATAATAATAAACCTTTTTCACTTGTTAAAATTTCTATATAATGAAAGTATAAGTCTGTAAGGAAAAGCAAAATGCAGCCTATGATTAAATGCCTATTAAAAGAATTGTCTCATTATTAAAAATTTCTTATATGAACAAAAAATAATTTTTCACAGTATCTTAAATTAACTTCAGGCATCTAACACTACTAGCAGTTTATTTATGACTGAATATTTCAATAGTATTTCATGCTCTTGATATTCTGTTCATAAGTGTGCTATCTATTGTAATTTGTGCTTTTAGTTTTTAATATTTATTTCGTTATTTTTTTTAATTTTGTTTTTTACAGGGTAACAGTTATCAAGCTTTGACAGTAGCCCAAACCATATCAGGAAAGTTGCAAGAACTAAAAAATAAAATTCAGGAAACAATTGTCGGCAAAGTTAGTATTAAGTGAAAAAATATTTGCATTGTTTAAATTGTAGGTTTATTTAATGTGCTTATAAAATTATTACTGAAAACAAAATGATTAAATTTGTATTGTTTTCTGGATTTTATTTAATTCACACAATTATTTTTTAATGTAATGAGATTCACATTTCACTTCTTGCAGCATCTTTTTAAAGTCATGGTAATTAAGTTCAATTTCTTTTAAAGTAGAAAATGTGTATGCTTTTTCTGACTAACAGAAAATATTGAAAATTTTGGGTGAAGTTTTATCTAAGAAACTTGGCTTTGGAATTTGCATCTAATTATTATTTCAGAATTTGTATTTTAGTATACTGTCATCTCACAAGAGTTTTCTCTTGATTTATGCTGTGTAAAGAAATGCTTTGAGACTGATACTTTTATTCAGCGTTAATACATTAAATCTTAGTTTATCTCAATTAGCATCTGTTTATTTATAAAATAATTCCAGCAATTAAGTCAGTGATGAAATATATTTATTCTGTCAGAAATTTTGTTAAAGTTTCTTAATATTGACATACCTAGGTATCGGAGTTATCCCAAAAAAAATTTGAATTTTTTTTCTAAATACTTTTAGAGCAACATTTAAATTTCCAACTGCAAATCTTTATTCAAGAATTAACTTTAAAGCAAAAGAGGGAATACAAAGTACAAATTTTTTAAATTGCTATATGTAACAATATCTGGCAAGTATCTCAATGTTTAAAGATCACTTTTAAGTTTTCATTTTATTATTTTGGAGTCATTGTTTTTCATACTCTTTGTTTCTTCTAAAATAATTTTCCTTAATGCATCATTAAATCAGAAATTGTATGATGCATTTTTACAAATTAATCAAAGGTTGCAAGGGGGAGGAGTATTTAGAGTTGACTTCATGGTGTTATTAAATCATAATTTCTTATTCAAATATTTTTAATATGTAATATTAAATAAATTTTTGTATATTTTTATGATTTTCTAATTTTTCTGTGATTCAGCTAAGTCTTAATCCCTATTAAAATTTCAGTATTAAAGTTTAATAATTGGGCAAATCTATTATGTATTCTATTTTCCTCTAACATTTTGTGCAATATTTTGCTAGGCTATTGGCCCTTTGTTATAGAACTCCATTATATAATATGTTTTGAATTTCGATGAACTTCTTAAAAAATTACAGAAAAACAAAACTTAAATCGTATGAATTAGATACATTTACTTTTAAATAAAGTTTTATACTATGAAACATTTTAACTTTAGTGTAATAATTTTTATATTTATATGGAAGCTAAAATAATCTTTAATTTGATTTTTAAAGTAAAAAATCAAAATCAAAAATTGACATTCTGTAAAATGAGGGAAAAGGAATTTTTAAATTATCTGATTCTATTGGTTTAGTTTTCAGTAAACATGCTGTATAAACAACACTAAAGGTTTGACAACAGACCCCCATAATTTTAAGATACCATTAAGTGGAGAGGACAACACTAGAGTTGGCAATCTGCTTTCTGCATCAATGATTTGTCTAGAACTAATTCATTTAATTACTTATAATAATAAATAATTGCATAGCCAGCTTGCTATATATATAATTTGTCTCAGAAAGAATTAATTCAACTGTAAAAGTTAAATTTCTAAGCAAAAATTAATATTAAACCAAATTTTTCTGAAAATTTTTTACTTTAATGCCCTTTTAATATTAAAAATGTTAACCATCCACTAATGTTTTTAATGTATTTTAATAAATTTTTGAAAAACTGAAAACTGATCCTTCATGGAAATGAATATTTTGGCAGTTATGTAATGCATACTAATGTTGCTAGTTTATATTAGGTCAGGGGCCTGAAAAATCTCAATACAAGTAATATGTGAATCATTCTATTTTTATAATGTAAGGTATAGAGGTATATAAATTTTCAGTTTGTTAATCCCAAGTATTTATTTTTATACTTAATTTTGCTGGTTGAAAACATTTGGCTTGCATGAACATACATATTTTGCTGAGGATGATTCTTGTTCATTTTCTCTTAAAATCTATTATTTTTAATTATACTTTGTGAATCAAATGTCAGTTTAATTATGTATTGTATAAAAATTATGTAAGGCCTAAAGGCCATCAGGAACCTAAATTTTCTTTTCAAATGCCACTTTAAATAAAAAGAGTTATTTCTCGAGATTTTTATTTATTCAAGAAGCAAACGAATCGATGTTTTGGGTAGTTTTCTATTTGAGAAAAAAACAAATATAGCTCCAGAAATTACTGTAATATTTATTTGATTTATATATAACTAAAAATATGATCTCAAGCTTCTTTTTATATATATAAATTATTTAAGAGTCCAATCATGTGAATTATATGAGGACGTTTACTTTTGATATATGTATAAATATTATGCTGCTTAATGTATGTTTGTGTCTGAATATAATTATAAAAAAAGTGGGTAAAAAAAAAAGCTTGGAATTATTCAAGTAGCTATATGTTAGAAAAATTGTTTTTGGATATGTATACTTATATATAAATCAATACTTTTTGTTAAGGTTGTCAAAGACTTCATTGATATTACCACACCATTGAAACAATTTTGTGATGCTGTACTATCTCCAGAAGGTAAAAAGTTGCTTATATGTTTTCCAAAAATTTTATCCTGTGTGTTAATTTAAATAACTATGCAATAAAAATTATGATATGACATAATCTTAAATTGTAGACTGTTTTATTCTGAATTTATGTGTTTGAATAAAATTTTGTAATTCTGTATGTTTTGAAATTTTTAGGAACACCAAATCGTGATGTAAATTTTAATGAAAAAGCTCAAGCTCTTGGTAATTTTTCTCAGAGAGTTGCACGTACTGCTCGTAGTGTGGCAACTGGTGGTTCTGCAAACAAAAAACTTGCTGAAATGTTATTGAATTCTGCCAATCAAGTATGCATTGTAAATTTTTTATCATTCAATGTCTGACAGATAATATTTTTACAAAAATCTTACATAAGTGTTTGCATGTAGGTTGAAAGTTTAACACCCCATCTTGTCAATGCTGGACGAATCCGAATGTCATATCCAGATAACAAGGTACTTATTATTTTTGTTCAATATATAATTTCTAATATTCTTATAACTAAACAATTTTGCTGATTATATTTCTTCTTTTTGATTCTATTTATTTTACTTGTATTAATATATTTTTCTTTCATGTTTTTTAAGTCAAACTAATTGATAAGACATAATTCTTTTAATATTATTTTGATTTACATGAAAGAAAATTTCAAGCATTTTAATAATTAAAATGTTCAGAAATTGATGTCACTGCATCCAATTCATTTTGTTTTGTAAATATGAAAAAAGAAAAAAATTCTCTTGAGGAAACATTGACTTTTGTTTTAAAATAATAATCTCATCATATTAGTTATCTTAATTGTTAATAAGTATGTTTCTACATGAAAAATAAATTAATTAAAGATCTTGTTTTCTGTTTTGGAAGTATTTATATGAATTTTCTGTTAGTATTATATATTCTTGGTGTGCTTTGTAATGTATATTTTGTTTTATAGCATTTACAAAATGTTTGAATTTTCACTAAATTTGTTGTAATTTAGTGGTAATCACTAATTTCTTTGCATTGTTTTACACCTGTGCACATAAATTATAGGGATGTATTATCCAAAGAATGAATAATGTTGATTTCATTTTTACTTGAATACAGGCTGCTGATGAACATTTTGAAAATCTGCG
This sequence comes from Nephila pilipes, assembly GCA_019974015.1. Classification (NCBI taxonomy): domain Eukaryota; kingdom Metazoa; phylum Arthropoda; class Arachnida; order Araneae; family Nephilidae; genus Nephila; species Nephila pilipes. Next base: position 32,830 of record BMAW01098154.1, on the reverse strand, counting down.
AGAACAATATTCAGATAGTGTGCAAAAGATGCGAGCTCTTGCTGATGAAGCAACAGATACAGTAAATTTCATTAAAATGTCTGGTAGGTGAATGTTTCATTGTTTAATAATATATGCTGTTCATAAAGATGTATTTTAAGAAGGAAAGCTTTGAAATTGAATTAAATTTAACATGTGTAATAGTTGTCTTTTTTTAGGATGGGAGGAGGGAATCAAGCAAATTACGTAGTGTGAAGCAATTAAAATACAGTAAATGCTACAAAACATGAATTCTATGCAGCCATATGGAAAACTGTCATGATTTTAAAAGAAAGATAATGTTGAAAAATCTTTTGCTGCCAAACTCATAATTTATATAGTAAAATGCTTTGAGCTGAGTACAAAATTATGAATTGAATTGCAAGACTTAAAATTTTACATAAATATAAATTTTTTTGCTTATACCACTTTATGTCTCATTAGTATGCTTGAGTTAAATTGATTTGGATAATAAATAGTATTTTCATTTGGAATTCATTTACAAAAATTTGCAATGTTCCAAATTAACTTTTTGCATTAATTCTTCCACTTGTGACTACTTTTCTACTATCCACTTGTGACTACTTTTTTTAAAGTTGTTGATTATTTTGAATGTATTCATGTGGTTTTTTTAAAAGTGATTAGCATATTTTCTGCCTCTATATGAAAAGTAGGATGTTAAAAATAAATAGATAAATAGAAAGTAGGATGTTAAAGAAAATAGATTTTTTAACTTTCTTAATTCAAATTCAAACTTACTTTCTGTTAAATTGTTTATTTAAAAAATTCAATTTCTAAATTTTGCATATCAACATACCTCTTATCTAGGATTTTCATTCTAGCTCAGTGATAAAAAATAATTTCTATTTTTTTTAAAAAAAAAAAAAATAAAAGGTATATTTTTCAACAGTCATCATTAAATAGTTGTAAATATAAAAATCGGAATATCTTTTAGCAAGATTTAAAAATAATTATTTTGGGAGAATTTTCCTGATAAGTTAGATGCAACTTTTATTGGTAATTAATATATTTTTTTTATCAATCAATGTGTTTTATAGTACTCTTCAAATTAACATGCATTTTTTCTTGGTAATGGGTGCACAGAGTATGACACACTAACATTCTTAGTTGCTTTTGTGTAACTCTCCATCTAACTTTTTAAAAAGGTGGATCTTTCATGTAGCTGAACGTGTAAGGTAATGACTTTGGACAGGCTGTGTTGGCAGATGAGTTCATAAAATAGATTTTCAGGCATTTATTTGTTATAGATAATGACTTTACATTTAGTGTTAACATGATTTTGTTTTGTGCCAATAGATTGCGCATGTAATTTTTGTATTCTTAACGTTTCTCATTCCTCAAGTAAAATCACTTTAGCTCCTGTCACTAAGTATGCAAGTTGTCTTAGCTCTGCTAGTGTTATGTAAATAATAAACTCAAACGTTTTCTGTATGTAGCATACCCTGCTCACCCTTTCTCATAGTTAAATTTTCTTCTGTCATTCTGGTCAGTTGCTCGATAGGCATGATGCATTGCCTCATGTTCAACGAAGAAATGCGAAGATTGAGCTATGCTAGGTATAATTTCTATAGATAGGGAAAGCTTAAGTAATGACTATGGAAGAATTGACGATAAGGAATATAACAGCAATCAACATGATTCATTAACAGATGTTGACATTGATACTCTGAAGTTGATGAAGAGTAAAATGGAATTGATTTTTGTTTTAAACACGATAATGAAATGGGATGGAAGGAAAAAAAATTCTCAGCTAATGTGCCAGTTCCTGTGAAAAACATCATTACCAAACTTTCTGGAATTGCAGCTGTATCAGATGGATTTTGTATACTGCTGAAAACTTGGAATCTCTTTGTGGAAAAATTAGAAACTCCTCTGATGAATTGATAAAACTTTTAGTAAAGTGTACTAATATTTTCATAAAATTGATTTGAGAATATTTTTCTCAAGAAAGGGATGGAAAACAAACTGATAAAGTTGAAATGAAAGCATTTACAGGACTTAACTATACTTGTGGCTGATGGGACAGGAATAGAAATATTCAGCATAGTGATGTCTGCCAAATGTTTCAGTTTCCTACTTAGATTTTATGACATTTGTGGTCTTTAAAACAGTAGAGAATTAGATAAATTAGCCCTGTTGAGAGAGTTTTATGAATAATTTGTGGACAGTTATCAAAAATTATAAAGTGTGGGGGAATGTGTCATAATTGATGAGCAGCTGCAGCCGTTTAGAGGACAATGTTCATTTAGTCAGTATATACCAAATAACCCAGCAAGGTATGGAGTAAAAAAAATTTGTATTTGTTGATTCAAAAGCATTTTACTCTTGGGGATTGGAAGTTAACATTAGCTTGCAACCAAAAGGACCATTTCTATTATAAAAGAGACCAAATAACATTGGTAAAGCATTTGATGGCACTGCTTTATAATTCTGGAAGAAATGTAACAGTTGATATCTGGTATTTCCATATCCACTTTCACAAGACATTTTATGGAAGAAAATTTCAGTTAACTGATATATCGGGCCCGCGCCACTTCCTACAATTTTGAGTTAAAGAAAAAGAGAAACTTACTCTTCATTCTTAACAATTTTTTCATTTGCACCAAAGAGAACAAAAAAATTCTTCTGTTTTCAACAATGCTTAATTACAATTCAATTGATCATTAACAGGAGAGTATATTAAGGTTGAAATAATAACCTTTTACAACCTAACAAAAGGCATGAAAAAAAATTCTATTGTAGATTAAATGGCAGACTTGTATTCTACATTCTGAAAGTCTAAATTTTCATATGTTTTTCCTTCCTTAATACTTAACATAGTTGTAATAAAAGCCAAAATTTTTATGTTTATAAAAAACCTTTCAGCACAATATTGAAGCAGATGTTCTTTCTTGAAAAATTTGTAATTTTTACAATATAGGACAATATAGGAGCCAGTGAATGATGCTTCTAAAAAATTTAAAAGAAAAACTGACAACTCATAAAAGAAATTGAACCTCCTGCAAAAAAAAAAAAAAAAAAAAAAGAAAGAAAGAAACCTTAAGGAGAATATAAAACATAGGCTGAATGTCCAAATAAAAAGGACCAAAAGATGAAAGATGCCAGAAATATTTTTTATGGATCTTGACATGTCTGTAGAAAATAAGTAAATTATGTATGTAAATGGCATGCTTTCATATTAAAAAATATTGATACATTTTTTTTCTTAATTTTGTTATTGTAAATTTTATGAAAGATTGTTATGATATTAAAGAACAATAAAAGCATTCTGGTTTGAAATCCCTGCATGCCAATTCCCATTCATTTTTTTCAAGTAACCATTTCTGGGTTAATGTGGTTTCTGAGTTACTATTGATAGAATGTATTAAAATATTCAAACCTTTTATTTTATGCTTATATTACTTTTAAATAGAGAGCATAAATTATCTTTATCTATAGAATTTTTGTACATTATTATACTTAACTTTATTATTGATTTTATTTACATTTTATCTGTCATAACAGTAAACTTTTTTATTTAATTTGAATTACAAAACATGTGTAATATGGATGTTATGTTTTAGAGGATAGTATTTTAATGCATACAAAAGCTTGTGAAGATGCCATTGCTAATCGTGCTCCTGATAAAATGGTTGAAAATACATCATCCATTGCTCGACTAGCCAATCGAGTTCTGATGGTTGCCAAACAAGAATCTGATAATTCTGAAGATCCTTTCTTTGTTGACCGTGTTAATCAATCTGCTGATTTGTTACAATCAAGTAAGTTTTCATGAGAATTAAATAAATATATTTTTTGGATGCTATTTTATTTTACAATTTGTTAAATTGTTTTGTTTCCCATCCTTTATAGAGAGATATTTATTTTGAAAATGAGATTTGTTAAACATGAAATATTAGACATTTCTAAAATCTTTCAAACAATATTTTTTAGCTGTAACTCCTATGGTTCAAGATGCAAAAATGGTGACTTTGAATATAAATGATCCTAAAGCAGTTGCTTGTTGGAGAAGCAGTAACAAAGCTGTAAGTATAACTCACAATTTTTTAAATTATGATTGGGGTAGGGGAAATGTAATGTTTTAAATTTTGCTTACCTTCATAAATATATTCTTTATTTCAGAACTCGTGATTCTGGGTTATCCAAGAGATTTTTGCCCCCTCTATAGGGCTTATTGTATATAATAAACATTGATGACATGTCCCCAGGAATGCCCTAGTGATCTTTAACTGTTTTTGATAATCTTCCTTAACAGCAGGGACAAAAATGGCCCTTGCACCTATAAATTTATTATAATTTTGAATCTCCACATTTTTTTGTTGTGTGCATGTGATGAAATTAATCAACTAAAGAAATTGCTTTGATGGAACTTTACTCTGCTATGTTTTCTTTTTTTAGATATTTAAAATAGCTTTGTCATAAATTGTAATTTTGAGCTTTAATATTGATATATGTTAATAATTAGCATTCATTTTTGAGACAATTATTGTATGAAAATATAAAGTTTTGTATACTAGCATTATAGAAGGTGACCTGTGAGGTTAGTATATATGTTATGGAGTCTTTCTCTTTTCATTGGCATCAAATTGCTGGCCATTTAAGAATCACTTCAAGTGCAAGAATAGATAAATATCACTTGGCTTCAGATTGAAGGTGTATAATGAATGTTTCATTTGTTCCCAATCAAAGGATTTCTCTTTTGTTTGTGTACTTTTCATTCTGCCACCTGAATGGAACTATTGAACCCCTCTCCTATATAAGGGAATCCTCATTATTGTATTTTAGTTTGTAAATATAACTCAGATTTCCCTTTTGATTTTGCATGATCACATACTCGTAGAATTCAGAAAGAGAATTACTGTGGCAGGACCTTCATTAGTTTTAAATATTAACTCAAAATTTACTTGTGTTACAGCCTTTCATTATATGAACTTTTTTTAGTTCCTTCTTTAATCATTGAGGACATGCTATCGCTTAGGCAAATTTAATGCTATCTGTCAGGTGCGGGAATCATTACATTCTGCAACTTACTTTTCAAATAATGCTTGTTTGTCTTTATTGAAACCTATGGGTTTTGAAACTAATTGAAAAATTGTTGATGAATGCTTGCATGAATAAGAGCAGTGAAAATTGCAGAATTTTTGCTGTGGTATGAAAGATCAAATAATTTGCTTGATCATAAAGCACTTCAATAAACAACATAAGTACTATATTGCAAATAAGAAATAGTATTCTTGTTATTATGGAAAATTAAGAAATAAGCTATTAGCATAACTACATATAGTGAATCTAATGTGACTTGCTAGAAATTGTCCCATTGATGGAAATGAGTTTGCTGCCTCTGCTCAAAAATTTGAATGAAAATTATTTTTATAGCTTTTTGAACAAGAAAAAAATTCAAGCTTTGTTAAGTGAGCTTTTAATTTTTGTGTTTTGAATATTAGGTTTGATTTAACATTGATAATTTGTATTTGATAGCTGGATTGTTAATAATTATTGTAATGTTCAAAATTACTGATTTGTCTTATCTTTTTTTATATTTGCATACAAAACTCGTTATCATTTAGTTTCTTAAGATTCTTTTTATTTACTTAGCCTTTTTTGCAAATAGCTTTTAAAAATATCACTATAGATCTTAAGAAACATTTACCAAAAGTAGTGTCAATTAATAGAGTGAAATATACAGATACAGTTGCTCCCAAAATTGAGTATACACCTTCCTTTTTATACATTAAAAGTGTATAAAAAAGTAATACTGAATATTTACATAAAATTAATATATATATATAAGGGATAAAATACATTTTTAAGAACTGTACTAGATAGGGAAGCAAATATGAATCCTGATTAATAAATTAATTATATAAGTTTTAAATAAAACATAAAAACCAAATTAATATTTGATTGCACACCCTTTCAAATTAATGATGGCTTCCAAACAGCATGGCATTGATTTAACCAGATTTTGGGTTGTTTCATTTGTGATTTAAATTCTTCTTTTGATTGATTCTCTTAAAACAGTTTTTAAATTGTCTTTACTTGTGATATGGTGCTTTTGGACCGATTTTTCCAACTGTGACCATAAATTTTCAGTAATGTTTAGATCAGGTGATTGTGGTGGAGTGTGCAACTGCATTCTGCAGTTGTACACCAGTCATAATTGAACAATTTTAGCTGTTTGCTTAGGATCATTATCGTGTTGAAAAATGAAACTCAATCCTAAACCCAACTTTTCAAAACTTTGCTTTAATTTATTTTTCAGAATGTTGAAGTATTGAATTTTGTATCTGATCCCATCAATAAATGCAAAACTTCCCACACCGTTGGTTGATACACAGCCTTATACGAGTACAGAGACACCCGCATACTTGACAGTAGGAATGGTGTTTTTAGGAAGCAACTCACTAGTAAGCTTCCATCAAACATAGCATCACTTATCACTTCCAAAAACATTAAATTTACTCATCACTAAGTATAACTTGATTCCAGAAGTCCGGAGAGCTTGAAATAAAATTTTCAGTTAATGAAAGGTTTTCTCCTGGCCACACGACCATTAAAGCCTTCTTTCCTAACTAATCTTCTAATTGTTTCTGCAGAAACAGATCTTTGTATTGTATAAGTGTTTGCAGTAATTTTTGGCCCACTAACCTTTGGAGTTTCAGTCACTTTTTGTAGGACCCTTCTACTTGTTCTGTCGCCCAGGATTTCCTTCCGTCCTCTTCCGAGAATATTTTTTACATGTTCCAACTCTTTTTATTTTTTGATAATTTTTTTGAACTCATCCATGTTTTGCTGAATTAATTTTGCATTTTTGAAAGAAATGTACCTTCAGCCATTTTAATGACCAGCTCTCTAAATAGAGCTGCAGTTTCTGTTTTGGAACCCATTTTGAAGATTAAAAATTAATATTTCTACAAGAAACTTGTACATTAGGATATAAATCCAATGTCAGTATCAAAAACTTTAGTAAAATAGTGGTAGCTAATTTATCAGGTTGTGGTCACTTTCTGCAAAGTGTATACTTCATTTTATGACATCAATTTGTGTCATTATGTCAGAGAATGCAAATAATTTTATTATTATATTAACTTCATAATTATTTTTTGGATAAATGTCTTATTTAAAGTAGTGATTTATCATTCCAATTAAAAAACCCTTTACATAAAATTTTTACCATATGTTTGTATTTTCAAAGTAGAGAAAGAGAGGTGCATACTCAATTTTTGAAGCCACTGTGTGTGTGTGTGTGTGTGTGTGTGTGTACACACTATGTATATATATATACATAGTGTGAATCACTAAGTTAAAACAATATTTATGAAAATTCGTATTTTTACCCTGATGTATGTAGAATAATATAGGTAAAAACTAATTAAGCATGAAAGAATTCATTTAATTTTTTTAAAAAAAATAAAACTGTCAAAATTTAAATCATTAATATAGATTTATTTAATTCTTTGTGTGAAGATTAGATAAAATTAAGGGTCTTTTGATCTTTTTTCCTATGGAAAATATGTTTTATTCTGAAATAATGGACATAATAATTAAGTTTATTTTTTTAAAATTGATGTGCACATTTAAAAGGGAGAATTTAATACAGAAATAAACTTTCCTTATTCTGATCTTTATCCTAACTATTCTGATATATAAATGCAACATTTGGCTTTGGATAAAGCAATTGAAAGTAAACATTTCTGGTCTTGCTTATTTTTTTTATTTATTTCCAAGAGAAAGTAAGATCTAAACTATCTCACCAATTTGAATTTTCAAATATATTTTCAAATATAATGTACAATATACTTTCAGCTTATTACAAGTGTTGGACAAGTGTTGTATGCAGTTATGTTTACTCCTGAGTTGCCTCCTGATATTCCACCACCACCAGATATGAACATGTTAAATCTTAACGGTGAGTTAAACGATCCCACATATGATTACATTAAGTCAAAATGATATTAGTGTTAGAGAATCTTTTATTTTTAATGAAAATCTATTGAAAGAGGTTTAATTTTTTTAAAGTTTTATATTTGCTCATTTGTGAACTAAAACTCTATTTATTAATTATGTGTATTATTAACTTAAATATCGGATTGTATTTTTGTTATTAGAAAAGCGTCTTATAAAAGAAGTGAATGTTCCAGATTTTGGGCAGATATTTAAAGTTGAGGCAAATTTTTCAACAACTGCCCCTCCATCTGTGCCACATAAAAAAGGTACCTCCTAGGAATGGTGTGAAAAATATTACACTAATTTTCTGCACATTAGTTGCTTTCATGGCTACTCTGTATTACAATTCATACAATGCTAACTAATCATTGTGACACTAATTAAATATAGATTTTACATATTCCTTTGTACTTTAATACATTCCTTCATAAAATATTTCCCCTTTCCCAAACATTGAGAGCAAAATGTATCACATTGAAATCAGTTAATTCTGCAATGTGTGTTTTTCCCCATGTTTTTTGCTTGCATGAATGATTTGCACTTTGCATAAAAACGTGAATATTATAAATTAATAAGTGAAAGAACAGTAAAGAGTAATGTTGAGACTTAAAAGATAAAAAAGAATAGAAAATATTCTCAATTTTCTCACAATTGTGTGATATGGAGTTTTAACATTTCCACAATAAAATACTTTAAACACTGTTTATGATTTTGCACTTTTTTCTGTGCTAACGGATTAATGCGTAATTGGATAATAACTTTATGTATTTTTATCTTTCAAAGTTTTGAACTCCAGTAATTAAAAAAGATTTGAAAAAATTTTAATTAAGAAAATTTAATGCATGAGAATTTATATTTATAATTATATTTCCATGCCATTTTTATCCTCTGGATTATAGTAGTTGATTTGTATGAAAACAAAATTTTTAAAAAATATTCTTGCCTTTTAGAATGTTATCTGTTTGCATGTTGATATGCCAAATGCATTTATTATTTGTATTTGTTATAGTGTTTGTTTTCATAAGTTTTTAACATAATAATTATTTAAAGATTTTTTTTAAAAAGTATGAATTGTCTGGCCTGAGCAAAATTTAGTTGATTAATGCATTTGCACTACTGATTTTTTTGAATGAAAAATCTGGTTTACCTTTGTTTTTAAGCAAAAAAAAAAAAAAAAAAAATAACTAATCTCTTTTGAACATTGTTATATTGAACTTTTGTTCCAATAATCCTTAGAATTTCTAAGTGATGACTTTTTAAAATTATAAAAAAGCAAATTTTTCTCTATTAAATGATCAGTGCATAATGAGATGATTTAAATGAAATATATTCATCTCATTACTGTCTTTAGTGAAAAAATTATTTTTTGAAATTATCATTTAAATTAAAGATGTTGTATTATAAAAGTTCAATCATAAATTTAGTGGTAATTTGATTCTTGAATACTCTAACATTTTCTTATTTTTTTTTTTCGCTTATATGAACTTTTGTTTTAAGTTATAATGGTGTTTTCATTTGCTATCAGTTTTCTCAGATTTTTATTTCTGTGTAATCTAGTAAAACATTTTTTAAATTTAGAATGTAGCTCAAGGATGAAATTATTGCATGTTGTATGCAATTAGCTTAATTAGTGATATTTTCAACGTTATGAACAAAATGAACACTTCGTAAATTTGTCAATTCATTGTTTAATGGGAACAATGACGTTATCTCGTTAAAAGTAAATGTTTCATGAGTGTTCAATTTTCAAAGTTGTTTACATTTCCGTGTGAACTGAAAGCATAAACTGAAATTGTTTGAAATTGTATTTCTTTTTGTTTTCATCTCATTACTGGAATTTTGTTCATTACTGTTTTTATATATCTTTGGCTTACAGAAATTCTATTAGTTCACATGTTGAGCAATATTGAAGAAAAGGCTGATCATTGGAGAATATTATATAAACCCATTTCAAATTTCCTACATTATGTTAGTTTATAAGACTATGTAGCTAAAAATTAATGTATAACATTTTCTTGGTGTTAAGACTGGGTAATGCTTAAACAGATAAGATTTTGTGAGATTGGTGATTTGTAAAGTGTTAAATCTTCTCATACTTAATATGAAGAGCCTTTCACTATGAATTATACATAGAATTCCGTTGCTCTAATTTTTGTTGGATGTTTTCTTTTTTCCAAATATAATTAGAGAAAATACATTATTCCCTTTTAACAAATTCAATTGTTTCTATCAGTTTGCACATATTTTTAAAATTTTGTTGCTAATTAAAAATTGAAAACCATTTTGCAGAAAATCAATGACCATGTTGCTGAGAAGTAGGTATTCTGTAATATGAAATACTTTTTGATAGTACTTGATATGTTTCTTAAATGTCAGCGCTTATAATTATCCAAATATCATTGTAATGGCTTAGATAATGCCAACAATTAAATTTATAACAACTGTGTTTGCCTTTGAAAGTTTACTTTCAGGCTTGTTTATAAAATCATTAAGATTTTAATTTTTATTGTGTTATCCTACATTTCTGTATTTTTTTTTAATAAACTACAGTGATATGATTCAGTATTTCCTTTCTGAGTAGTTGTTGTTTATTGAGTATTTACTTTCATATAAAAATATACATGTCATTAATTTTTTTTATTAAATTTGAAATATCAGATGAAGCCCCTCCACGTCCACCTTTACCTAATTCAGATGAAAGTCCTCCTCCTCGCCCTCCACCTCCAGAAACAGATGATGAATTTGAAGCTCATTTTCCTATTATACAGCCAAATCAACCTATAATGGTAATTTATGTTTTACAAAATAGAATTATTTTTTTCTTTTGTCAATATTACTTGCAATAATTTATTAACTTGCATTGTATACATTGCTCTGCAGTCTGTTTAAAAAATAGTAGGGTAGAATATAAATAAGAATTTCTCTCTCTCTGAATAATTTTATTATATAATAACTTAAAAAATACCTTTATTTATATATGTGACATTTTAAACATGTAAGATCTAATTCATCTATATTCTTGATATTGTTTTAAACCAATTTTTGAATTAGCCTCAGATAATTATGCTTTTTTTCATAAGTATGAGCATTATCACTTAACTAATTTAAACTTAAGAGCTAAATCAAGGAGTTCTTAAAGATTTGCATGCTAACAATGTTAAAAAAATTGCCTTAGAAACACATTTTGTATTCTGAGTATAATAGTGAATTAACAAAATACTCAGAATGTCTTCAAGTGGCATTTTTAAAAAATATGTTTAAACTATATTGATTATTACTGTATTTTAGAAAAAGACTTGTAACTATCCATTAAAAATATCTTTCAACTGATTAACTTAGTCAATGAAAAAATACCACTTTATTATTATATAATTGGTTACTTAAGCTGAATGTTTTGTTATTCAAATAAATATTTCATTTGAATGTATAATTTTTTATCATAAATATAAGACTCTGTGCTCAGAGATTCTAACTATGCAGTTTACATCCATATTTATTTTAAGATAATTTTATTTGAAAATTAGATGTTTTCTTGAATTGGTAATTAAGCAGATATTTAGATTTTCGATCACACACTTTTTTTTTTTTTTTTTTTTTTTTTTTTTTTAAATTATTTGGGGAAAAAATTTTTAAAAAAATAAAATTTAAATTAAATTTTTTAAAATTATTTTTTTTTTGAGAATGAATTGGAGAGAAACTGATATGCTATATAAAAGCTAAAATTAATTTTATAAAATAACTATTTAAATGGAAATGCATTGTTTAATGGCTTCTTTTAAATACTTTACAGATATAGGTGATTTTCAGTTTCTTGATTCAACAGATGTGTTAAATATATTAGCTTGTAGCATGCAACAGTATGTATGTTAAAAAAAGTGAAGTAGCTGTTTCAATGTGCACATAATGTAGAAATGTTCAAAATTCCTGCTACATAGTGAAGAAAATGTGTTAAACTCTTATATTTCAATATTGTCATTCACTTATAATTTGTATGGGTTTTCGAATTTTTTAAAACATTTTAATGTGCATTTCTGTAATAGGTTTAATTTCAACATCACTAAACTTTGATACAATATTCATATTTGAAAATACATAATAGTGTAAAATATATGTATAATTTCTTTGAATTTTTCTTTTATTTTTGGAAACTTGGAAATGTATTATGGTGTTGTGTTTTGTCAGTTTTTTTTTTTTTTTTTAATTTTTCCTCTCTGTATTGTTTTAAGTAACATCTTTTTATTCATGAAGAAATTTTTTTAATAGATTGCTGCTCATGGCCTCCATCAGGAAGTAAAGCAATGGTCCAGTAAAGATAATGAAATTATTGCTGCTGCCAAAAAGATGGCCTTATTAATGGCAAAATTAAGTCAGCTTGTAAGAGGTGATGGTGGATCAAAAAGAGATCTAATTGCATGTGCTAAAGATATTGCTGAAGCTTCTAAAGAAGTAACTCGTTTAGCTAAAGAATTGGCCCGAATGTGCACTGATAAGAGAATGAGAACAGTATGTATTTTATTATTTTCATTACATTTTGCTTTTAATGTTATTTTAAGATTTGCATCTGCTGTTCAATTTTGTTAGATCATAAATAGAATAAATTATTACTTTTTAATTTTATTTTCTCAATTAAAAATAGTTGCCATGATATTCTTAAAATTTGGTTAAAATGGATTTTAAGATAAAAACAGAAAGATGATAGATAAATTTAAAAATAAAAAAACTTATTGCTTATAATTTTAGAATTGTAACTTTATAGCCATTTTATTTTCAAAAGTATACAACCACATATATATAATTTTGTTTCAAATTTGAAGTGATTAATCTTAATTGTCTCCCATATCATAATAATATATGTTAATTGTATATCATTTTTCTTTCTGGAATATCTTAAGGATAAAACAAGATTTTTAACTTTGGATTCAATTACTGCAAATGATGTTGATTTAGAAAGTATATGCATTTTAAGTACTTCTAATTCTTAAATTTTTTTTTTTTTTTTTGGAAATTGAATTTGAAATTTTAAAATTGCTTTTAAAATTTAAAAATTAAGTTATGATGTTAAAACGGGTTAACTGTTCAGAAATGTTTGCATATAGACTTTGATGAATATATTAAAGATAAAAATAATCTACTGCAGTGAATTCTCTTTGACAAAATAATAATAAATAAATACATTTTGAATACATAATTAATAGTTTTAATAATAAGCTGATACTTTGAATTTTTTATTAAAATAAATTACTGAATTTTCTGAAGACTTAAATATAATCAAAATTATTTTTTGTTTGTTTTAAGCTGTTGGAATATTTAATTTGTTTAGTGCAGCCACTAAAGAAAGAATAAATAAATATTACAAAAGTATAGTTATTTTAATAGTCTTGTGGGAATTGTTGGTATGTACTGCTAACATGCATAGATGCAGTATTTGAACTGCAAGAAACCCACCAATTCTGCAAATTCTGTAGCACTTTTTGCATGTCACAGTATGGCACGACTTTATTGCTGCATTCATTCTTGGCCCATATTTTTTAAAATGGTCAATGCCATATGTTTTGTGATATGCTCAATCACTGGCTCAGCGATGTTTTTCAACAGCAATATTTATGCAGGATGGTGCTCCTTCATACATCACTTGTGCAAAACAAGTATTCAGCTACCATTTTAGTATTGACATGATCATGGATCATCATTTTCCTTCAGCTTGGCCTGCCAGATCCCCATATTTGAATCTTAGCGATATTATGGTTTGGGGCTACATCAAAGACAACATAGCACACCATATACATAACATTCTGTGGTGTACAATGTTTTCAGTCTTTGAACATGTGTGTTTTGTATATTTGAAATCGGTAAATTTTGTTCTGTTTTTTGTTTTCTAGATTAAGCTATTATATACCATTTAGTTTCAGTATTTAGAAGTAATTTTTTTAAGCTAGATAAAAAAAAAAAGACTCCCATCATCTTATTGTACCATTTCCAATTTTTATACAATTTAGCTTTGCATTTTTGGTACTAGGTGCTCATAAAAATAAAGTTTAATTTGGCGTGCATTATAAATATATATGTGTGTTTACATTTATAATTTAAGCCTAATTTCCCTTGTAATGACTTTTAATTTTCTCTATCATGTTGGGTTGGTTTTTATGTAGAATTCCTTACCATGCAAGTAAATGTTCTTTTTTTCCTAAGATGTTCACTATTCTCATTAAAAGTCATTGAAAAAGATAGAATGCTAGTAAAAATTATGTAAATCAAGTCATTTTCTTACAATCATACAGATTATGTTAAATGTGGTTTCATATAAACATGAAAGGAAATAGTTTCTTAGTCTTTCATAAATGTTTGTTTTAAGATTACCTAATAATTTAAATATTATATTACACATAGCCAAAATAGCCAGCTAACCATCTTAGATTGAAGATGAATTAAATACAAAAAATTTAGAACAATTATTTAGTGTAATAATAGTAAGCATTTTTTTCACATATATTATTTTTGGTTTCATTATATTTAGAAAAGGATAAATCTAAACAGTAGTTTGATTTATTTTGTTGTGTTTCATCATTTTAATTGGTTACTTACTATGCATCAGAAATGTTTGAAATCAAAAGGTTACTGTTATTTCAATAATATACATCTATACACAATTTTAAATTTAATGTATTGTTTAATAAATTTAAAATTGTGTTACTTAACTAAATATATCATTTTCATATCTGTTTATCCCTTTAAGTTCCAAGGCTTTCACTTAATTGCACTAAAGAGCTTTTTGTGTCACCCAGAAAGACCAGGATATACTAAACAGAATAAATTTTGAATTTGTTAATTTTTTAGCAGGTTATTTATATTTAAAATAATTTTTAAGTCCTTTAATGAGTATGTATTATACAAATATGTAATTTAATTGTGTGTTTGTTTCTCACTTGATTATATTTTGACTGAAGAGAGTACAAAGTATTATATAATATTTTACAAAGTGTTGTAACTTTATTATGGAGGATACTCAAAACTTTTTGATTCTATGAGGAAATTCTATGAATTTCTACCAAAAATTTCTTGAGTTTTATTAGCAAACATGTGATTAAGCATGCATTCTGTGCATTATTAGTTGTAACATTAATTATATTACTACTAATCATATATTAGTAGTAATATAATTAATACATGATAATACATTTTGATGGATTTTCCCTCTAGTATAGAAGCACCTGTAATGAAAATAGAGTATTTATGAAATATCCTTTCATAGCAAATATGATACATTTGTGAAACAATTTTTTACTTAATATGTATCTTTTTTATCATTTTTAGAACATTCTCCAAGTGTGTGAAAGAATTCCTACAATTGGTACTCAACTCCGAATTTTATCTACCGTGAAAGCTACAATGCTGGCTGGACAAGGTGACTATCCTTTAATATTTACACACTTCTTCCTAATTATGATAAGCCCTTAAAGATCCAATTCATTTCAAAATTTTCCTTACACACACCAATATAGATAAGTAACATTAATTGCCCACAAATATTAGTCACATATATGTACTCTGAAATAGTATTGGTAATTTAATTTATTTGCACTATTATGAATGGTGGATAGTATTTATTTTCATCAATAGATAATAAATAATACGAAAGCATGCATTCTGATTCTGAGCAATATTTTTTTCCTAATGTTTACTAAAGTGCTGAAATAGTATAACCTGAAACATAACTAAGAACAATAAATTTCTAAGATAATCATATTACATGATTTTTTTTTTTATTGCATGAAGCCTTGATTACTTTCATAAATACTGTTCTGAAGATAAGATGATTGTTGAATCATTAAAAAAGATCCCTTAAATTCAGGATTGTCTTATAGAATTTATATAAAAAAATGAGTTTGAAAGTTATATAAATTAAAACCATTATAAAATTTAAAATATCCCTCACCAATGAAATTAAATCTTTCAAA
This sequence comes from Nephila pilipes, assembly GCA_019974015.1. NCBI lineage: Eukaryota > Metazoa > Arthropoda > Arachnida > Araneae > Nephilidae > Nephila > Nephila pilipes. The sequence goes on along the minus strand of BMAW01098154.1, from coordinate 16,889 downwards.
ATCCTCACATTCATCATCTAAGGCAAATTACTCCTCAAGTACATCCTCACTTTAATTGTTGTGAAGCTTGTCATACAGGTTCTGTTAGTGTTTTAGACTTTGATAATGTTCTTCAGAACATATAGAATCATGATATCTAAACAGTTTACTTAGAATATAGATTTATTGTTAACCAGAAGTCAATCAACATCATCTTGACAGCAACAACACAAGCAAAAATATAACAATCACAATCTAGAGTTAACATCAAGTACACAGTTACAGTTATTCATTCTTTTGATTTCCACTTTGTCATCAGTATCCCATAATAAATTGTCCTCATGTCATCCTTAGCATTCACCCCCCCCCCTCCCACTTTTTAAAGGATTTACTCATTTGTTTCCACTTATTCTTTTTCCCATTATTATATCACATATTCACACAGCACATCATTATTCATCAGCATAGCTCCACCTTTTGTATTGGACTTTTCACCAGTCATTCATTTGACTGCTCATACGTGTGATCATTTGAATGGTTAATTCTGAGAGACATCTAAAAGCTATAACATTGAAATTAAATAACCTGGTATAACAGCAACCTTAGTCGAGTTCCATGCTAAGTGATTTTTAGTGTTTTCAGTTGCATGATTGCGGAACATATCTTGCACCAATAAACTGTGTTGATTTTGTAAAGCTCCTAGTCGCCTCTGCTGCACATTTTCCAGCCAAATTTTTTTAGATCATTCTCATCCATCCCACTCTTTTCATGAAAATGTGTAAAAATGCCTGGCGAGAATTTTATTTTAGGAATAGTTTTTGTCTTGTAAATAACTGGGCTTTTTTTAACTTTGTTCCAGTTAGTATACATGTTAATACTCATGTAAAACTGGTCTTTTCATGACCTATACTTCTAACTTGAACAACTTTTATACCTTTAATTTCCGCTGTTCTATTGTTTATCATGTCTAATATCATTGATGTTTCATCAATTTTCCATTATTAGGTAATGGAAAGTTGTATTTTTGCTTTACACAAATAACAAACTTGGTAAAACTCATGATTCTATGGTTAAGATCTTGTGGTAATTTTTGAACAGTTTTTATTTTCTGTCTTTTACCATATTTTTTTCTGTTCATTATATGATTGCATTAACCTTCAGTTGCTTTAAATTTTTTGCATTGTTCTGGATTGGTCCATGCCCACTTCATTGCAAAAGCCTTAATCATATTTCTTGTAACACCATAAAAATTGTACCTCTGTTTTGTACCCATTATGCAATGTTTTCTATATCTGACCAGCAAACTATTCCTCTCCTCATAGAATATTTTATTCATAGAATCTTCATTCTTTCTTTGTCCTTTACAGTCTTCTCTGCTATATTGAAAGTTCCTGATGCAGTACAGTCATTTGATTCATTAGCTTGTTTTATAATTTTTAACTTGAAACTTGCTTCATATTTTTTTCTTTTAGTTGGTTCCATGATTAAGTTCACATTTTACAAATTTTACTCTAATTACATTTATAGTTCAAATTATTTGAACACACAACACAACCTACAATGAAATTTGTTAGAGGTACATATGAGTTCATAATTTATCATGTGCTACTATAAGCAGTGCTGTTGGAAGCAAAATAAAATTTGTTGCATATGATGATTGCTAATCAAAACTAAATTCATTTGCCATTGATACTTCAGGGATTGGCTTATGAGATAGATATATGTTAAATCTATATAAAACTGATGAAAATTCATATCTCATCTTATCTGCTGAAATATGCAGAAATGTAAATGCATTAACGAAAATTGTTTCATTTTGGTAGTACATAGATGGTTATTTGTTGGAAAACTTAATGCTAAGCATTCTTAAATGTATATTCTTACCATCTTTAAAAATTTCCTTTCATCTCTATGTGATTGGATATTGCTCTAGATATATTCTCCTTTGTAAAAAAGAGATTTTGGATATTGTTGTTTGTTTATTTGCAAAAATATTTGGATTTTAAAGATACTGCCCATTCATGGACTGCGTTTTTTTTTTTTTTTTTTTTTAATTCTATGTTTTAAGGGGTAAATTAGTGTATGAATGGAATAACATTCTTGCGTCTACGAAGGAAATTCAATCAAATATGTAATGTACATTTTTTATCTGCGTAGTCGTTCGCCTTTGAATTCTTTTCTTAATTTTTTCCAGTTTCATTCTACTTTATAAAAATAAGAATTTTTACTTTGATCTCATATAAATCATCATTAATGTCTTAAAACATTTTGCATATTCCTATTCACATTATATTCAGGATCACTACATCTTTGTTGACAATTTAAATGCTTTTTTTTTGTTAGCATATATTATTCCCAGATTTTTTCCTTGTCATAATATGTTGTTCAAAGTTATTTAACTATGTAATTAAAATGATAATTATACATTACTAATCCAGTAATTTCATTTACTCAAGGAACTGATGAAGATTTAGAAGCCACCGAAATGTTGGTTGGAAATGCACAAAACTTAATGCAATCTGTTAAAGAAACAGTGCGGGCATGTGAGGCAGCTTCAATAAAAATTCGCACAGATTCTGGTATGCGAGTTCGCTGGATAAGGAAACAACCCTGGTATCAGTATTAGCAATAAAGCGAATGTAAAATTCTTTAAAAAAAACTGCATAATGTGGTAAACTTTCTGAATTTTTTAAAAATATTAGTTTTGCATTTTTTATTTCATTAAATTAAACCAATTTCTCAGTTTTGTTGTACATGATAAGCAAAATGTCCGTCCTTAATTATTTGCTACTTTAGTGGTTTCTGGCATACTTATATAAAAAATATGTGCTTAATTTTTGTGCAATCAATTCAGCTTTTCTAGCAATTCTTTATTACTAGGTTGTATTTTGTGTTATTGTAATTTGTTGTGTTTTGTGGTTTCTTTAAATAATTTGTTTAAATTATGTTATTTATGTGCATAAAATTATAAACCGTGAATTTTTCTGTTCTCGTAGATTAAAAAAATAATAATAAATCTATGAGCATGGGTTATTTTTTTAAATAATGTTATATGAATGTTCAAATTTGTAAATGTGTAATTTTTTAAAATTTATCACTTAAATGAGAGAATTGCATACTTTATTATGCATTTATAAACAGTGTATTGTTTGTTGTTTAAATCTTATTTTTCATGATAAGCATTTGTTCTCAAACTGTGGTACTCAAATAGCCCTAGGAAGGAGATACACAATTACTAAAATAAACCCAAAAGTCATTTCACTAAGTGAGACATAGCTCTAACCATTGTGTTGTAGCAATATGTTGCCAGTTAATCGTTCAAGTCTTTTGTTACACAAATTGGTTTCTGCAATGAAATGCGGAATCATGTAAATGCAATAACTTTTTTTATTGTTGAAGTAAATCCAGTACAATGGATTCATTAAGAAGCACATTTTTTGGCAAACTTAAATTGTTCAGCTTTTTTGCTGGGAAAAAAATGCAATTTTATGTGAAACAGTCTCCAACTGTTGGGCATTTCTAGTATTAGTAATATTCTATGAGTGACCTTAGTCATATTCAAATTCTTTTACATGAAACCACACTTTCAGTGTGAGGATATTTGAGATGCTAATAGTGTCATGGATTTCTTAGCGAAAAGAAAATTATTACTTAACTAAACTACTGTGAGTTATAGGACTTCAACAAGGAATTGAAGGGAACACTGCCCCATTTGATTAAAAAAAAGTTCCGTTTCATCATGACGACACACCGATACATTCATTCAGAGTTGCTGTTGCCAAACTGCATTAATCGCATTATAAGTTACAACCCCTTCTCTTATTGTAATCACCTAACGTTTTGGCTCCCTGCAATTTCTTCTTACTCACAAACATGAAGAAATGACTTGTGTTGAAAAATTTTTTGTTCAAATGAGTAGATCATTGTTGAAACAGATGTGCAGAAGTGTATATCCCTGAAAGGGCACCATGTTGAGAAATAAATGTTTTTGAAAAAATAAATCTGCCCATTTTCATTTTGGAAATGAGGTCTTTTTTTTAACCACATTTGTATGAGACTGTTTGGAATTTTTTTTTTTTTTCTTTGGTGTACTTTAGATGTTACCTGTGAAAGGGTACACTGAGGGAAAGAAAAGTGAGAACCAATGATATAAAATATGTAACTAAAAATTGTAACTGTAACAATAGTTATTTTAATTATACTGTTAAACATTAATTATAATAATCATTGTATAGGATTGGGGTATTAATGTTTTTAGTATATACAAATATTTTATTGTCATATATTATTTGATATAACTAAAAATATAGTTATGTTTTGTGTTTGTTTTTACTTTTTTCTTATCCTGTAGTATTTTATTTTTTTAGTACTTATTTTTCATTGAATAGCTGAGTTTTGCTTAAAGAGTTGCAATATTTACTCTTTATGATATTTTTGTCTGTTGTGTATTTCTATGTCAAATGTTGTTCTTTAGGAAAATTTTTAAAATTGATTCATATATATAATATTTAAATGCTACTCATATTATGATGCTTGTTGTCTTTTCTATAAATTGTTTATTATAATGTATATTTGTTGCGTAGCTTCATGCAAGTGCCTGATATATCTGTTTGCAACTTCAAAATTTTGTTTTAAAGTTTATAAGACAGTGAAAAAAATAAATTTTTATCATTTGTGGTTTGACTAAAAATTCTTGTTATTACTCTTATGTTTTTAATGCTGTGCTCCTAAATTCTCGACTAACTATGACTCATCATAATGGCTAATTTCAAAGCATCATTAAAAGCTTTTGTTTATGCCATATACATGTATGTTTTATCCTCTGATTACTGAGTATTATTACTTTGTAAATGGACAATTTGCAATTTTCTAATTCTGGCTAGGAAGCATGTATCCAAATATATTTTCTGAATTGTTGAAAAATAAAAGTTATCATCCTTATGCTGAAAAATTATGACATTAAACATAAGTGTGTTGTACACTTTAATAATATTTTCAATAATTGATCTTGATTGAAAGTTTTTCCAAGATACATAATAAAATTATTTTTAAATGTCAACATCAAATAATTTTCCTTTATTTATTTTGTATATTGTCACTGATTAATTTGTAAAATAATTTTTTTACTCACTTCTTCCAGATCATTGGGAAAAATTTGGTTTATCTCACACTATAAAAAAAAGTGTAAATGCATATGTTCAAATTCATTTGTGCCATATGTTTTTTACTTCTTTTATTTTATGAATTATGAAACAATCATTTTTTTTTTTTTTTTTATTTTCTTGGAAAGCTTTAATTAATGTAATGAAATTTAATCCGTAACACAAGATTATATTTTGATGAATGGTGAATTGTTAAACATGTAAATTATAAAATAGCAAATAAATAAATTTTTCAGCTGAAAATTTGGAAAAGAATGTCATATGATATGTCTTACTGAAATATTCATCATTAATGTCATTACAGTTTCAAGCTCATTTTGTTCAACTATTGAAGATTATAAATAAGTGATATTTAATGTATCACTTACTAATGTCACTGAATTGTAGAATCTCTCAGAGTTTACGTACTCTAATCTTGGTATTCTCAGCATTTATTTTACTATCTTTCTGATACATTCTCTTTTTGTTTATATCACTATATATGCATCTTTTCATCTATTTTTGAGTGCTCTATTCTTTGGAATAAAAGAATCATGAAATAGTAAGTAGTTTTGAGTGTTTAGTGCTTTTTTCATATCAAAGAATTTACAAAATGTATTTCTTATATTTAATTACTTATACTATTCTACCTTTGAAAATAGTGATTAATGCAACAATATAGAAAACTTAATACATTAATGAGAAATGAAAGCTGTATTGTTTTTACTGACTAGCTAGAAGACGATTCTATAAATTATATGAATATGTATTTCATAATTTTGTTTCAGATCGCTTATAGAACCTCTATCTTTGGTAATAACCATTATGAGGAAAATATATATACTGTTCAGAATATCATTTTTTCTCATAATATTGGTAAAATTGAGCATATAAATAGCAATTGATTTGCAACAAAATTTATATTATTGCTATATCTTTCAAAAATATTACTCATACTCTTTTCCCTATTGTAGTATAGATATTAAGTACTAAGTGTAAAAACCTTATTATATTAAAATAGCCAAGACTGGTTTAGATTATAAGTAAAACAATTTTCAATATAATTAGAGATAAGTAAAAAAATTTCAAATATTGATGAGAAAGTTATAGATTGTTCTTGCTCTTGTTTCAAAAGAATTTGCTATATGTTCATACATTTTGAAGTTGAAAATATTAATTAAATGTTTCTTATTTTCAAGAAAATGTATTATATTTTAGAGAACTTTTATTCTTAAGTTTACATGCAATTGTACTGTGCATAATAACTTATTTTTAAAATGCAACTTATTGGATATACATTTTGGAAGTATTTTTATGTACAATCGTGTTTAAATTTGTTGTAACTTAATACAGGTGAATTGAAGAAAAATATTTTTTGCTTGTTAAATTTACGATTGCCTATATTATACGAATGAAATATATCAGAGAAATGTATTGTTAATATTTATATTTAAAAAAAAAAACTTTAAAGGAAATGAAGTTTTGGTGTTATATTTTATTTTTGTGTTATATTATTACAATAAAGTTTTGAAAGCTTCTGTGACATTTTTTTTTTTTTTCTTTTATTTTTTGGAATATACATTATATTGCAAAAATTCTTGTAAAATCTTGCCTTAAAGCATAGAAAGCATGCTTAAATTGTTGTAAACTTCATACGAAACAAATTGGTTTTGAGCAATTAGAAATTCTTAATTGTTAAAAGGAGGCTTAATTTGTTTGTTTGATTTCATTATAATGCTCGTTATTCAACGGTATGATATTTCATACATTTATCTTTACAATGAACTTTAAATACCCTTCATTTAAAAATACAAATATTTTATGAACTTGTATATTATTGTCCAAAATGAAGGTTACAAACATGGAACATATATCTCAAAAGCTGTATCATTTAATTATAAACCCCCCCCCCCCCCCAGAAAAAAAAATTATTAATGTTTAATTAACATGCCTTTATTTTGATTAATATGGATAATATAAATAATGGTTTTCTACCTGAAATAAGAAAGTGGTTTAAAAAGTACCTATTTTTGACTACAGATAGCATTACTAAAACAAGTTGGTATTATCTTTTGAGTGCTTTTTTTTTTTTTTTCGTCAAAAAAAAATTTCACCCAGGATTCATAGATTAGTTACATTTGGCAGCCATTTGTTGCCAATTCAAGATATGATTTTCTGGAATGTGAAGAGGGTTATACATATGGATGACTTAGGAAAAGAAAAAGTTAATTACCCCATTCCTAGCACGAGCACTTCTTAAGGTGGACTACTAATCTTCCATAAACCTTAGAACATTCTGACATGATTAAACCATTATGTTCAAACTTGAAACATTTTCTTGTAAATTTAACTTACACATATAAAACAATCAAGATACATTAAATTGTTAAAACTAGTTTTATAATTTTAAATTTACGAAAAATACTTGAGTTGTGATAAACAATTAAAGTCAAAATAAAAATGAAACTTGTCCAAATGTACATTTCCGATGTCTTTATTTTAAGAATAACAAAATTTTATTGCTAATGAATAATATCTTTATTTACTTCATAAACACAAATTTTGCCTTTTCTTGCAAAAAAAAACCTGGAGTATCACAAAAAAAAAAAAAAAAAAAGAGTAATTGCAGCAAACCTAAATTTACGTTACATTCCCAATACCTTGATGTTCCGTTTTGTTTTTGTGACCGTGTTAGCCTGGTGATCGTGGTCACGGATTCGCGGCTGCCTTTTTTAGTGGGTTCGAGCCTTGATGTCACTGAAGACGAGGGGCCGCGGTAGCCTAGTGGTCAAGGTCGTGGATTGCGGCTGGCGGTTTTCGTTCAGTCGCGGGTTCGATCCTTGGCCGCCAAAGACCCGCCGTGTAGCCGGGGCTGATGCACGTTAAATCTGTTCGGGGCCCAAAGTCCTCCCGTTGGCGTGGTGTGGATGTTAGGAGAGGGGGGTGCCAGCTCAGGTGTCGTCCTCGTCACTTGACCGTGGTTCAAAAATTACGAGGTCCGTCGCCAATAGACCTCGTGTTGCTTCTAGTGCGACGTTAATAAAAACTAAAACTAAGCCACTGAAGACGAGCCGTGTAGCCGGAAATGATGTACAGAAAATCTTTCGAGGTCCTAAGTCCTCCCATTGGCTTGATGTGGAAGGTAGGAGAGGGAGATCCACTCACACAGCTTAGGTGTCGTCCTCGTCACTTGACCGAGGTTCAAAATCATGAGGTCCGTTGCCAATAGCCCTCGTGTTGCTTCTAGTGCGACGTTAATAAAATCAATTCATTTTGTTTTCCTTCTCTCCTAACTATACACCTATATTCTCATTTGAACAATTTTGTATTTTAAATATTCTTGATAACAAATGAAAACTTATAATAAATGCATTTTAATTGTGAACAGTATATGTGTTAATTTTTTATGATGTGAATGATTAGAAAATCTGCATGAAACATTGAGGAAATACTGAGCCATATAAAAATTTTGTTCCTTTCTATGTGTATTGAAGTACATTTTTTTTTAAAAAAAATTGGTAAGAAATGTATATACATATATAATATTTATAAAGTTATGAGCTAAACTATATATGCAAAAATCAGTTAAAACACATATGTATACAAATATAAAATTTAAAGATAAACTTTTACATCATTTTTAGTAAAATGTATCTTTTCTTACAAATTCTTTCATTGTGTTATAGACTATATTACATAAAAAGGGAAGAATATTCCGTACAACACATGCCCAGAATGTGGGAAGTCGTATTGTTTTCAATTGACATTAAAGAACCACTAAAAATTAACAGGACATTCGTTTCCGGAGATTTTTCCTCCATTAAAAATTTCATGACTTGATGGAAAATAGAGGTCCGGGGGGATTCTACACAATATGGGATTGAAGATTTTTTCGAAACTCGCCAAACTGAGCAAGTAACATTCACATGCGACAGACACCCAATAAAAGAGCTATGCCATTGGCGATGACGGATAAAAGAATCTTAGAAGTAGCGTTATATGGCTAAGCCAGAGGCTCACCAGAAACTTGTTCTTTGCTGTTGATAATAGTTTCTCTCTCGCTCGCTCTCGTTTATCTGAAAATTAGTTTTTTTTTTTTTTTATTCAACATAATTCCCTTCAAGGGTGATACACTGATTATAGCAACCCTCCAACTTTTCGATACCATTTTTGTAGTACGATTTGTCCTTTGGTTCAAAATAGCCCTCAGTTTCGGCGATCACCTCTTCATTCGACGAAAATTTCTTCCCAGCGAGCATTCTTTTGAGATCTGAGAACAGAAAATAGTCGCTGGGAGCCGGATCTGGAAAATACAGGGGATGAGGAAGCAATTCGAAGCCCAATTCATGGATATTTGCCATCGTTTTCAATGACTTGTGACACGGTGCATTGTCTTGGTGAAGCAGCACTTTCTTTTTCTTCAAATGCGGCCGTTTTTCGGCGATTTCGTCCTTCAAACGGTCCAATAACGCTATGGAATAGTCGCTGTTGATGGTCCTTCCTTTTTCAAGGTAGTCAATGAAAATTATTCCATGCGCATCCAAAATACAGACGCCATAACCTTTTCGACTGTTGCGTTTTCCCACGCTTTGGAGCGGGTTCATCGTGTGCAGTCCACTCGGATGACTGTCGATTGGACTTCGGAGTGAAATGATGGAGCCATGTTTCATCCATTGTCACATATCGACGCAAAAACTCGGGTTTATTACGCTTGATCATCTTCAAACACTGCTCCGAATCATCAACTCGTCGTTGTTTTTGGTCAAAAGTGAGCTCGCGCGGCACTCACTTTGCACAGAGCTTTCTCATACCCAAATATTCGTGAATGATATGATGTACACGTTCAGTTGATATCTTTAGAGTGTCTGCTATTTCATTCAATTTCAATTCACGGTCATTCAAAGTCATTTTGTGGATTTTTTCAATGTTTTTGTCGGTAAGAACCTCTTTTGGGCGTCCACTGCGTTCACCGTCCTCATTTTACCACGTCTAAACATAGGCTACCAATCCTTGATGGTTGATTTTCCTAGGGTAGTGTCCGGAAACTCGACATCAAGCCAAGTTTTTGCTTCAACTGTATTTTTTCCCTTCAAAAAGACTCAAAGTCCCCCTATGGCTTGGTGTGGAAATTAGGAGAGGGGTGCCAGTTCAGGTGTCATCTTCGTCACTTGACCTCGTCACTCGAGGATCAAAATCACGGGGACCGTCACCAATAGCCCTCGTGTTGCTTCTGGTGTGACGTTAATAAAACCATCCACCTTTTTTTTCAATAACTGCATTTTAAAAAATGAATTCTTTATTTCAGTTTCGAGCTCCGCTGCATAAAAAAAATCTTTTATATTATATATATATATATATATATATAGGATTTTCCAGCTAATGACTAAGCAATTAATTTTATTTTCCTATTTACTGTAAAACCAGTTCCTCCGATACTCAATAGATGTCGTCACGAATCAGTCATGTGATAAGATCATGCAGCGCCACCTATCCCTGAACAAAACTGAGTGACACTTCGTTTTCGCTCTCCTCTTTCCTCCCTTTTCCGCTTCTCTTCTCCTTCGCTGCCCGCGTCGGAAGTAAACTTCAAACGCCCGAGCACGTTCCAGCGCCCATCGCCAATATGGGTTAAATGAGGCAGCCGTCTATCTTTATCAGACGAACTGGTCAACTTGTCATATCATAGTGTAAATACTTTTCACTCTTCATCATCTCTCCTAATAAACAAGTAAAGCTACTGCAAGCTTTATCCTTGAATATCATCAACAACATTACATGGAATCCGAAATTACCCCCCTAGACAACCAGCCCTTTGCGTAAAAGCAAACCATCGTAGATTCGGGATGAACAATCTCCATCACCCCAATATCTACACACACACATATATATATATATATATATATATATATATAATTGATAGCATTTAAAAAGTACATTCTTTCGTGAAAAAGTTCCTAATATAATTATATATTTCGTAATTAATTATATGTTTAAAAAAATATCTTTACGCTCATAAAAAGATTCCAAATACAATTACACATTTTGTATTAAATACATTTTTGAAAAATTAATTATTTACATCAGTTTCGAATTCTGCTGCATTAAAAAGTTTCAAATACGACTATATCCTTTTTATTGATTGTATTTTCAAAAAATATATTCTTATAACCATTTACGAGCTTGTTTTACTTTTTAAAAAATTTAACTACATTTGTAGAAGAATATTTTATATGCTGTTAAAGAAATTTAAAGAGAATTTATACTTTAGAAAGGAGGAGGTATGACACACGCTGCAAAAGGATATTTACTGCATTCCATTTTATAAAGAAATTACAGCTTTAATTTTAAAGTAGTTGATAATTATTAGTTTTGAAAACATTATTTTATCATAATTGAAAGCCATAGAGCTCATCAATTTGTAATCATGACCTCGAGGTAAGGTGCTGTTCTTTTTTTTTTTTTTTCCATGGGGTTCATTGTTTTTGGTAAAAACGGGTGACGCACCCTCGGGATACGCTAGTGATATTTCTCTATTCTTGACTCTTTCATGCCAAATTATTTTTTTCCCGTTTCTCAAACATCTAGATCATATCTTATTTGGCGCAGCATAACTGTATCTGACCTCGCGCCATAAAACTTCGCCATCTCTCTTATCAATTTTTGGGAATAGTATCGAAAAATATAGACTGAATTTCTACAAGCGAGATTTTGTTTTTCTCCCTCTTTTTTTTATTTTATTATTATAATTCTAAATAACTATTACTTTTATTTTATAATTTTTCAAATATGAAACTAAAACAGAAAAATATTGAAAAACTGATTTATTTGAAATGTTGATTTCAATGAAAAAAAACCTATAAACTTACCTCATTTAATTTAGAGGTATAGAAGAAATAGATGGTATAAAAAATTTTATTATCTGTTTTCTGTTCCTTGTAATTTTTTTTTTTTTTTTTAATTTCAACAGAAGTCAAATTTGATTAGCATTTTGCAAAATGTTATTTACTATTTTCTTAAGTAATTCAGTTACATTTTCTTCATGGTGAATTCAAGTTAACAATATTTGAATCAACGCCATTTGACTGTTAATGTATTCTGTATACACTTCTTCACACTCTTATCTATGATTAATTCTATGAGAGAATTTGAAAAGTAATTTTTTCATAAATAACAAACAAAATACAAATTCGTATATACTTTTCCTCAATTTGTATTATTGTAGTCAAAGATATTTCTTAACTATTGTATAATGATTTAAATAAGTTTAGAATTTTTATTTTTAGTCTTCTAATTAATAGATTAAAGATAGTTTAATTTAAAAAAAACTGTGCTTGTTGTAAAAGCTGGTTAAAAATGAAATTTGTAATAAAATTTCATTATATTAAATAACGATATTCGAACTTTTAGTATGATTTGCCATTTTATAAATAAATAAACATTTCTTAAAAAAAATTGGAAAATATATACTCCATGAAAGTACAAAAATTTCGTTTCTGATTCTTTTCGGCTTAACATACATAAAATAATTCCGACCGTGGAAGTACTATAGATTCCAGAAAAAAAAAAAAAAAAAAAAAAAAAAAAAAAA
>BMAW01098151.1:0-13805 GCA_019974015.1 Nephila pilipes | reverse complement strand
GAATAATAATTCAATAGTCTTCAATAGGAATAATAATTCAATAGTCTATAAATTAATGTGAAACAGATTGTGTTTTTAAAAGAAACTAAAAGAACAAATGAAGCATAATTTTTGTATCATTTCAGTATATTTTTGTTCTTAATGTAAACTATCTTGTATCTATATATGGCAGACATTACAAAGTTTAATCCACTCTACCATTTGAGCGTTTTCCGTTTCTTCCAATGAACCAAAAATGTCAAGTGGACAGAAATCAGAAAAACAGCTATTAAAGGCTCAGCCTTTTCCGAAAAATAGAAATGTCATTCTAATACGAAAAACAATTCTTTCCCTCATGCGGAAAAGTCATATACACCTCATAACAAATTTCTGGTCGAGATCACGAAATGAAGGTAACGGTTCACTGATTGTTCTTGCTGTCATTTAGTGCTCTTTCCACATTCTTGTCTTGTTTTTCTTTCGCCTTTGGTATGAACATATCAATGGGTTATTGAACTATTATCCTGATATCAAATAAAATAAAAATGGAACAATTTGATTTCAGTTTCCATTTAATGTCAATTAGAAGGTACTGGTAAGCATTTAAGACCTTTAAAATCAAATACTACCCATTGTGTTACAAATGAATAACTAAAATCTGGTAAAACACATGACATTATTCACTGTATTTGTAACAATTACATTTTGGAATACTCAAAATAGTGATTTTCTGTTTATTCGAATAGAGCGTTTTTTCATTGATAAAAAAAAGTTCTGCATGTTTTACTGCAGAAGACTTATCATCAAATCGTAAATTTACATTAAATATAGAGAAATATAATTTTTTGGAATTATACAGTAATTTAAAATATTGATTTTGAAAATTTATTTTAGCTAGTGTTCATTCAAATTATTCAATTAGACGTAGCTAATTTACCGATTTTAAAAATCTAAAGTTATATTCAATTTGAAATGTTAAAAAAAAACACCAGAATATAATTGCTGAATATAAACTAACCGTACCTTTTCAGTTTTGATTAAATTTGAAAGATTGTGAGTGAGTGAGTGAATGTAAAGTTTATTGGCACAAGAGCCAGATATGGCTATGCTGCGCCAAACAAGATTAAACTGTGGTCTAGACGTGAAGTTGAAAAAAAGGTAAAAATGGTTGACAAGAAGGAGGCTCGAAAATAGAGAAGGATCGCTAGGGTATCCCGGGAGTGCTAAATTTGAAAGATTACTTCACTCAAATTGATATGATGCAATGTAAGATATGTTTAAATGGTAGAAAATAAAGAAAAATACAAACTTACATTAATTATTATTGAAATGTGTTTCTAAAGATACTGTTCATTAATGTATATAAATATATTTTTAATAATGAATCAAGTAATTTTTTTATTTAATCCATGTGTCATCAAAAATGTTTGTAACTTATATCTTTGAAGTATGTAGTAAATATACGAGAATAAAAAAATTGGGTAAAACATGAACTGCGGATGGTGTCTACAGTAAATAAAATCTGTTGAAACAATGCGTTTTCATATAACTATTTTTACCTTTTTTTCTTATTTTCTCCTCAAATCACGTTTGACCTTTCCATTCTTCGCCCTATTTTAAAAGTGCATCGATTTATGCCTTTAGTTCCTGATTCTATTGACAGAATCTCTCAACTTCGATTCAGAATAGAATTTCGAAATGTCAAAGTATGTGGAAAGAAAGTTTTTCCCAATACATTCTGCTCTGTCTTCGTTTTGGTTAGCAAAACTCAATTAAGAAACTGAAAGAAATCATTGAGAGGTGTTTAATTGAATAGCTGTTTAGCATTCCTTTCAATTCTGAGTTTTCTGATATTACCTTCAGTTTGAAAAAAAAGCTTTCTTTGAATATGTATAGAACCAATACCTTTTCAATGATCCAGAGATTACTTACTTTTATGTTCTGTGATAATTTCACTGAAACTAATTTTAATACTGAATACAAGCGGCTGAAATATATAAATGTATAATTTCTTATTCATTGGATGATATTTTTCCTTGAGCTGTCCTTTAATTATATTTAATTATCAATGTGTATGATGCATTTTTCATTGCAGTTATCAGCAATGGATGGATTATATTATTGTATTTACATTTTATTATGTTATGGATATAATTATATAACTATAATATTTACTGAAGGGAGCGGTTTCTTGATTATATATATATATCCTCAATAAGCTTAGTATTAATAGTACATTTATTTTAAGAAGAAAGATGGCATCAAAACTAACTAGCTTTTTTTTCCATTAAGACGAGAAAATTAACGGCACATTGTTAGAAATGCGTAAATTTGAATAAATTCATTGATTGACTGGATTTATTAACGTCGTACTAAGAAGCAATACGAGCCCTATTGATCATGGAACTAGTACGTTTGAACATCGGTCAAGTGACGAAGACAAAACTTGAGCTGGCACCCCCTCTCCTAACTTCCACACCATGCCAACGGGAGGATTTTGGTCCCCAACAGATTTAACGTGCATCAGCCCTGGCTACATGGCGGGTCTTTAATGGCCAAGGATCGAACTTGCAATTGAACGAAATCCGCCAGTTACGAATCCGAAGCCATGACCACTAGGCTACCACGGCCACTTAATGTTTTCAATCTGTCGGCAAAGTTGTAAAAATTAATCAGCTGTTTCATAATGCTAAGCCAGCAGGGACTGGTATAAATCTTCTACGATCCCCTTCATCAGATGAGCTGCTATCTCACTTTTTTCCATAGCAGGATTAACTTTTTGGCACAAGGCAAATATTTCCTGGATGTATGACTCGGAATTCTCGTCAATTCTCTGTAAAAGTATCTGTATCAGCTTTCGGCTTGGCATCTTAGATCTTTTGTACGGCAAAACATATTGATTAGATAGTTTCCGAACGTCGTCCAATTTGTGAAAGTATCGTCATTATTGTCAAACCATAGTCTAGCTATTCCAGTAAGGTAGAAAACGACATTCGCCAGACATATTTGTTCATCCCAGCGGTTATAGGATGCGAACCGTTCATAGTCTTTGAGCCATTTACTAACATCTTGTTGGTAGTCACCGGAAAAAATGCATGGATTTCTAGGAATCTGGTAGTTCAGTTACGGCACTGGATAGATGTTGGGGCAAGCTGTAAACTTCGGTTATGTATTATCAGACATCGTCGGTTTAGTTTATTTATTTTTATTAACATCGCACTAGAAGCAACACGAGGGCTATTGTCTACGGACTTCGTAATTTTGAGCCTTGTTGAAGTGACAAGGACGATATCTAAGCTGGCACTCCTCTCTCCTAATTTCCATACCACGACAACGGGAGGACTTTCGGCCCCGACAGATTAAACATGCATCAGCCCCAGCTACACTGCGGGTCTTTTGCAGCCAAGGATCGAACCCGCAACTGAACGAAAACCGCCAGCCATGACTCCGAAACCATGAACACTAGGCTACCGTGGCCTCAGACATAGTCGGATCAGTCATCTTTATTAAGCGTCTGCTAAAATTTGCCAATTAGCCAAATTCAGGCGTAGACTTCTATGAATATGATCCATAATAATCCGATACCCAGCGTCTCCTCCAAAAATGTAGCGTAGAATGATTGTCAAAAAAAAAAAGAATGGAAAATTAAATCTCAACTCGATGATTATCCATTTGATATTAAAACTTTACTATCTAACAGCGGAAATTAGTATTAAGAACTTTAATTAGTATAATAAACAGATTATAATTTACACTTGAGTAACATAAATTAACTATAAATGGGATAATAGGATGTAAAAGAGGACAGCAGGAAGAAGAAAATCTATCCCAAATTTGCAGCTTTGTTGGAGCTATATATATATATATATATATATATATACACATACGAAAAAGAGGATGCATTTCGCTTTAGTTCAGACTTCTTTCCACATGCAGTCAAGAATAAAGATATCTCGCAAATGGAATACAACATGCGGACATCGTTAATAGGATGCGGCGAGGGAGTATATATAGTTTTATGGAAAAAGAGCTAATTCTAGCTCTTGCACCATTAACGGAAATCGAGTATCAATACAATATATTAAAAACAACTATTTCGGATTTTTACATAATACGAACATTATTTTTATAAGAAATCTTCGCAGTACATGTTGCTTTACAGTAAAGATATCTTTCATAAAAAATATCTCATTGACTAGAAATAATTTAACAATAAATATTAAGAAAATACAGTGATGCACTCGCATACACACATTTCCACATCATTATGTAAACTTTTTTTATAGTATTCATTTGACTATATTAAGCTTTTATCATAAGTTCACAGTACATTCGTGTCATCAATTATTTTAAATTTATTCATTTTCTGCATTTCAGTTAATGAAAGTCCACAAGCAAATTAATGATTTAAAAGCATCAGTGGTTTTTGCACTAAAGATTAAGATGCAAATTTATAGCTTTTTGAATATCATTTCATTTCTTGTAGATATATTTAGTTCAAAGTTTTACTTTTCTTCAAATTAAGGGGTTATTTATATCTAAATTAAATGTAT
Source organism: Nephila pilipes (assembly GCA_019974015.1). Classification (NCBI taxonomy): domain Eukaryota; kingdom Metazoa; phylum Arthropoda; class Arachnida; order Araneae; family Nephilidae; genus Nephila; species Nephila pilipes. Next base: position 9,273 of record BMAW01098151.1, on the reverse strand, counting down.
ATCGTCGTATAAATAATTTAAAAAACATACTCGCAATTAAGGAAGTTGGATTCTCAACAAAATGAAGTCAACCGACCACTTCGAAAGTCAACCATCCTAATAAGCTCTAATTGCCACTTAAAATGTTGTTTAGATCAGAAATGTCTCATTAAGAGTTGAGAAAATGCATTGTTACATTATTTTTCCAAATCCTTCTTAAAATAATCGGTTTTCAAATGAGGTTTGTAAGCAATCTTTGAGAGAATTGCAAAAATATTCCTTCTGGGACTAAAATGTATTTTTTTCTGCTGTGATTAACCAAACTCTTATCGAATTGAAGTAAATATAATAGCCAATAAATTTATAGAATGGTAAGCAGCTGCTTATTTCATTAACTAGATATGCGTTTTCTATTTGTATTTCTCACATATTTCATTTTGTTACATGTAAAGAAATTGAATTCAGTTTTGAAGACGAAATTTTGAATGGAATTGAAGGAAAAAAAAAGGATTTAAGGTGTGTGTATAGAGAATTTCGCGATTCTATTTTGATTCGACTTACAGAGGAGTTTATATGAATACTAATTCAAGAATAAAATATAGAAATTGACGAATTTTTATTCCTTTAGCGCACGCATATTTTTTTTAGAATTTTAAAATAGTTGTATTAGTATGAATTGAGATTTTAGACCCGTGTTTTTGTAATATTTCAACTCATTTGAGGAAATGAATTTAAATTATGCCAATATGTTTTAAGAAAATAAAGATTCTTATCTTAAAATTCATTAAGAAATATTGTATAAATAATTTGAAAAAATAACATATATTATGTAATTATAATATTTACATTTACATTGTTGTTATGCATGATTTCGTTTTCAGTGACTCTGACATACGTAAATTATTTTAATACTAAGTGAATGATGTTTTTCTTGCAAATAACCATTGAAAAAAATTAAAATTCAGATTTTTGGATACAGCGCACATTCGAAAATTGTGGCAAAATAACCTTAGGAATTCATCAACAGGAAATTTGAATTTATTCATGGTTTTTCTAATTTTAATTCATTAACTATAGATAAAAATCCTACTGTTTACTAAACGACATTAAAAGATATATTACAAGTATGTTTTACAAAATAATTTGTGTACATAAACGCATCTTAGTGTAGGTTAAAAATTCTTAGAAGACGAAAAAATGATTATGATTAATACTACTACAACCAATATTTTTAACTAACTGGAATATCCGTCAGTAATCATTTTAACAGTGATCAGAAATAGAGAGTCTATGAATGATCATTTAAGCGAACATCATTATAACAGTTAAAAAGGTATTTTAAGCAATGTCTAACAAAAACAGCATTTTAATAGTAAAAATTTGTACTGCATAAAGAAAAATAATTTTGTTTTCATACGAAAAGAGCATAGTCATCTAATAGAGCATCTAATTGAGCATTTTTTTCACATTGACACTTTACACACATGATTTGAGAAAAAAAGTATTTGAATCCCCATTCTTGCGATAATTTTCACAAATGAACTTAACACATGAAAAACGCACTGTGATTTTGTTTCAAAATCACGAGCATTGATCAAAATTATTCGTGTTTCTGAAGAGCTAGAAATGAATAAGTGAGTACCGTTTTTCTTTCACAAACAATATCATATATCCTCATTTCGTTACTAAGGTTCAATATAAAGGATTTTTGAGAAATTCGCGAGAGGTTACACACTCTATATTAAATCCAGAAATTTATAACTGTAGAGTCCAGATCATTACAAAAGGTATAAACTAGCTTCTGGAAGCTGATCGCCTAGCGCACAGTGCGGCTCATTTGATAGAGTATATATTTCCATACTAGGTGAAGTTGTAAAAAATTATGGTTTCTGGAAGTTTTAGAGAATAACAGTTAACTGAATACTTCTACGTATAATACTCCATGCGAAGGCAATTTCTATTGTTAACAACGGTTAACTGTAGCCGTTTATAGGCCATTTCCTAAAATTTTTGATATTAAGCGTATCAGAGATGTATCTTTATAAATCAGTGAGATCTGTTTTCGACTTAGGCGCATTGAATCAACAATAAACGATGCCTTTTCCAACAAATAGTCTACAGGTTTTTGAGGTGAGAAACATTTGGCCCTTTGAAATATTACATCTTAAAAAATGGATGCATTAGTTTAATAACGGCATAATATCTAAACAATACAGATCCATCCTCCTCAACAACACTTTTTTTAAGCCTCGTCGAACGATTCAGTCAACTTATTATCAAACCACAAATACCGCAGATTTCATTTAAAAAGGCTTCTTGAACTTTTCCCTGAATATTTAGGGATTCCACTGCAAAGTGATTGCCATAAGTCATTCAAGTCTAGAACACAGTACATTGCTCCTCTAACGTAAACCAGTACAACAAAAGCCGCCAGATTCTTCCAAGAAATTGCTCCTTGAATCAAATTTAATTTGAAATGAGCCTCTTTATAGTCTTACATTTTAGAATATGCTTCAATATGGATTCTGAAAATATCAAACGCCATTTCAAGCGAGTGAGTGACTGTGGGGTTTTATTCCATTTCAATCGAGCTTCCTTTCGTACGATATTATTCTTATAATATGGAGTAGATCCTGTCTTCTTCCGAATACATTTTCTGAGGCATGTTTCCAAGCCGTAATAGCTCTTTCATCAGAAACGTTTCATTGAAATTCCATGTGGTGCATTAAGTTTTTCTGAAGAGCCGACAATATGTTGATCAGGAATTTTTTCACTCATTTCTTCTTCTGTGGATTCTGAGATTTGTTCATGAATTTTTCTACATTTAAAAAGAATTCTGAATCTCTATTTTCTTTATCATCATAATTGTAACCGATTTGATGAAATAGAACAAAACACTCAACAATGCTCAATCCTTTTGAACAAGATATTGAAAAAATAACAGCTATAAAAAACGAGATTTTCGAACATGTATTTTCTTCCAAACTTCACCCTTCGCGTAACCTATTTTTTATGCCTTGAATTGAAATCGTACAAATTTTTTTAGCTGAATTAAGTATTATGTTAATCAATTAAGCTACATGTTATTAAAATTAAACCAAACAATAAATTATATTAAATGAAATATATTTAAGCTAAATGTAATTAAAATTAAAGCAAAGGATTAATTATTAAAAGACGGATTTGGCGAATTGATTATTAAAAACTTGGCGTAAAATTTAAAGATATGACCCAGACAAAGTTACAATGTGAGTTACCCTCCCCCTCCCATTAAAAATGATGCAATCTTCAGTGCTTCAATCAATGTTTCTGGCTCTCATTCTCTTACAATAGCTTTGGAAAACAGGTGCATGGTCAAATGGAATTAAAAAAAAAAAAAAAAGGACGAAATTCGCGCGGAGAAAAAATGAGTGCAATTTAATAGGAGATGGCTCAAAATGTCACTTGAAGCATTCTCTTTGATCCCTTTGGTCATTTTAGGTAAAGCATTACATTATACTCTTGAAATACAATGAAAAAAGATATATTTAAAAATATAACACAACTCCTGAAATTTTAGTGAAGTTTCAAACATTTTAAGAGAACAATTGCTTCTCAAATTAGGTTTACGGTCAAAATGACCACTTCGGTCGTTTAAGTGTCGATAACGTAGTTCATTCGTCAGTTTTGCTTTAAATTCAATTGACTGTTGCTGTTGCAGGTAGAAGACATGATTTTAATTTACGCACGTAACCCAAAGATATTTCCAATTCACCAATAAACAGGCTTCATCCAATAACTGGCATTGTACAGTAAGCCATAAACAGCTTTTAGTTGTACTTTATCAGTAACCCTCTATAGCAATTGAGTTGTAATTGAAGAAATGTATATATTCGCATATTTCTCAATGAAAGTGAATATTTAATAAGATATTAATAAATCTCGTTCATATGTACCTGCTCATTATACAAACGAGGTGATTTTATTATCCAATTATTCAATAATTTGGCGAAATATTGTTTGTCTTTATTTTATCCAATTTGCTGTAGTTTAAACTATCAAAATCTATTTCTTTTACGATTTTGTGCCATGGTTGTACGCAGTATTAATCGATAGTTATTAACGTTGTATTTAGAACAACTCGACGTAAATGGGAGATGGATTTAGTAATCATGATACTCGGCAGAGTGAGTGATAGTATTTTGATGGTACAAGAGTCAGATGTGGTCAACCTACCCCAAATGTAGTAGAGATATGATCTAGATGTCAGAAAAAAGTGAAAGATATGAAAGTTGACTGACAAAAAAGAGGATCGAAAATAAAAAAAGGATCGCTAGGGTTACCCGGGGGAGGGCGCCACCCATGTTTACAAAAGACAGTAAGTCCTATGGGAAAGAAAAAGATCACGAGGATACCACTTTCCTCATGATCACGCCATTGGAAGATAATGGAGTCTCTCATTAGAATTGAGACGGCGGGCCTTTCTTGGTAACAGGACTCCAACCTACGACTGGACGGAAAAAACACCATCCGCGAGATTACCACCAGGACCAATAGATTGCAGCGACTAGTTCAAATGCAGGAAAAAACTTATATATTTTACATAAATCTAAAACATCACAGATTTAACAAACGTCTGAAACGATCGTAAGGAGATATCGCAACTTTTTCGGCAGTTAAATAAGTCGAGAACGCAAACTCTGTAGCTGACATTTTATCAGTAGATTTAAGTATTATGTTTCTTATACACCTGAATTTTAGTTTTTATTAACGTCGCAATAGAATCAACATGAGAGTTATTGGCGACGGACCTCGTAATTTTGAACCACGGTCAAGTGACGAGGACGACACCTGAGCTGGCTCCCCCTCTCCTAACATCCACACCACGCCAACGGGATTACTTTGTGCCCCGAACAGATTTAACGTGTATCAGCCCCGGCTACATGGTGGGTCTTTGGCAGCCAAGCCCCCCCCCCCCCCCGCGACTGAACGAAAACCGTCTGTGACTTTGACCACTAGGCTACCGCGGCCCCTGATACACCTGAATACACGAAGAATGGAAGGGTTACTCCACATTGTATCGGCTAAGGATGTACGTCCTTCCATTGGCGTCATGTGGAAGTGTTGAGAGTGCAATCCAGTTCAGATGCCGTCATTGTCACTTGACTGAGTATCGAGATTACTAAGTCCGTCTGCAATATCCCACGTGTGGATTCTTGAAGCAACGTTAAGAAGGAAACGATATCAGTATTTATCATTAAATAATCAGCCCAATGCACCCGAATACAAAGTGTTCCGTTTTTATTATGGATTCTATAGTTGAATTTTTTTTCGTGAATAAATTTTAAAAAAAAAAGCGTAAACGAGAAGAAATTGATCTTAATAGTTAAATTATCTTCCTAGATGGTCCCAAATTAGTTAAAGGGGAGCCGCAATCTATTATATCGATAATGTTAAATTGGCTGTTTTTATTTACTTTTTCTCAAAATCTATATATACAAATTTGAAATTCTTCACGCAAGTAAAATATATCTTTCCTATTATACAAACATATGAATTAGCTCATTTTGAACTTTTTTTAAATCAATTTACGAATGATTATACTAGACATAGTCAAATTTTTCTTTTTTTCATACAAACAATCGTGCAAAAATGCATCTTCCCATTTTTTGGCAAAAGGCTCATTTCAGTATATATTAGTAAGCATTATAAACATGCCCTACAAAAATTACACGTATATGAACAGTAGTTCCTTAGAAAAGGTACAGCGAATATTAAAAATTCATATTTTGAGAAAATTGAACTTTAATGTAAAAGTACTTACCTATCATAACATCCTTGCCCCCGCACTCTAAATTATCCACAGTTTTTAAATTTCATCGACCGCTCACTTCCATTTAAGCATTGTTTTCTTTTCTAACATCTTTTTTTCTTGTAAACAAGAGTACCTACCTTTCAATAACCTCTTTTTGTCAAGGCATTTCATTGGCTGTATGATATAGTCGCCAGGTTCAGTGTTCAATTTTCTCAAAATGTGTAGTTTTCAGATATTGCCTATGTTGAACGAAGATACAGCATCATATGTACATAAAGAGAGGGTTCTATATCCACAAATGTTTTCTTTGATATGCGAGATCATATCACGTTATTTAACTCTCCTTTGGGTTTTGGATACAGCTATACAAACACTTTCTCAATAGTTCTGGATTGGACAAATCACTAAAAATGGGTCGCATAGCCTCCTCAACAGTAACAGGCAAACTGTTTTTATGATCGCAAGTTTCCCGAAGCAATTATGCTTTTTTTATGTGCACGATATATCTGCATCTGATAGGTAAAATCTATGTTGAGGGTTTTCATCAGTGGACACTTTTTGTAAGAATATTGATCACACGACTTGTCGCATATATTTTACACTGGATACATTTCTCCGTATGGCTAGACCGTAATACTTTCGCCGACAACCAATTTCTGTCTCTCTCAGCTGTTTTTTCTAGACAAAGGTTTTCCGTCTGAAAGCCTTTGGCCTCTAATCATTACTTTCGAGACGTGTCCCCATTCTCTTCACTATATGTCCAAGACATTCTAATTTGGTCATTGAACACTGGACCCCATACATATTGTTCTCAAAAATAGAATTATACGCCTTTAAGTCTCCATCTCCTAAGTAATTTGTGTATATCGAACGTTGTATTTTGATTCAGAACGGCAAAAATTTGATAGAGATCCCTTCATCTCAATTTTGACACTACAACCATCAAAATGACTTTTGCAGTTTTGAAGGTGGTTAATTGTGCTTAGACATGTGCAATGTTTGATAACATTTCAATATCAATAACTTTGCCCGCATCTACACTTGTAACGGGCACTACACAATTTTTCAAAGAAAAGCCTCGTTTCTACCAGTTTCAATTAACCTCCCCAGCAATGTCTCTTTCTTCAACATTTCATCAACTGCTTCACGAACAGCTTCTGGCATACTCTTTTCGTAAGGTACTCCAAATGCTTGCAGTAAAGGATTACAAAGTCTTAAAAATTTTGTAGGTGGTTGCGGGAGACTCATAATACCCCAAAATATTACTGCATATTCATTCCCTTTCCTTATACATCGCATGGCATAAACTATTATTTTCATCATAATTATTGTCCCACTACTTTGAATTGTGTATGAAGAAAGTATATTTATTCTTACAGGTAGGACAGTCTAAATCAATCTGAACAGCTTCACCACAGTTCTTATGTAGAAACAATCTAAGTCCTGGTATGCCACAGTTTCCTTTCACAGGCAAATACATTTATATCTTCCCTGGAATGGTTTGCTCCAAAATCGCAATTTCTTGTGGACGAGTCATTAGATTCAATCACTTTTTCACAACTGCCATAAATTGTCTTTTTAAAGACTCTTGTTTTTGCCTTAGGTATAATAAAATCACTTGAAAGTAACAAATATTTAGAACTATTTAGCTATATGTTTTGATATAAACAATAAGTAAAAATTACAAACTCGTGGTCGATCTAAAACATGCTTATTCAAGTATGAATAAATATCTATCCGTCACAGATACAGTGAAACTTCTGACGAACAAATGGGAAAAAGTATGGCTAAGTTTATAATGAAAGTACAAAAAATTCGTTTAAAATCACACATTGAACTATTGCACAAAAATGAAGAACGTTGTTTACATTTTTTTGCCATTTAAATGGGCATGGCCGCGTTTCAATGTTTATTTAAAACTAAGTTTCTAAAGCTTCTAATTATAGTAGAGAAAAAAGTAAAGAATCCGCGGAAAGGTAAAACTCTGAACAATTTGAAAACTAAAAAATTCTGAAATCCACATTTTTTAAAGATTTTTACATCCCGACACCCCTTAAAAAGAATAACAAATCTGTCTTGAGTTTTTTAGTATGGTTTAGTTCTTATGAACGTCACACTATAAGCAAAACGAGGGCTATTGGCACCGGACCACGCAATTTTGAATCTCGGTCAAGTGACGAGAATAACACCTGAATTGGCACCCCTCTCTTAACTTCCATACCACGCCTTCGAGAGGACTTTAAGCCTCGACAAATTTAACATGCATCAGCCCCGCTACACAGCGTGTCTCTCGGGGTAGCAAGGCTCTGACTGAACGAAAACCGTCGTCACAAATCCGAAACCATGACCACTAGGCTTCTGTGGCCACCAAATCTGTCTTGAAGGCCGAAACAGAATATAAATATACCAAAAGATTATTACTAACACTGATGACATAATGATGCAAGAGATTTAAAAAAATCTATAAGAATAATTAAATTTATTTTTCTGTACAAATGAAGCGCGAAATTCAACAATTGACAGTTCACGGACGATGACAAAAGATCTAAGTCCGGCTATTTTGGTTTCGTTTGATTGAGTGAGGGAGGAAAAGGGAAGTTTATGGGCACATGGACCAGTTCAGCCCAGCTAGGATATTCCATGGGTGCATCACACGTGTTTACCGAAGATGGTAAACCCCATAGAAAAGAGAAAAGATCACTAGGGTACCTCAGAGTGATGATACCCAATCTTGCCTAAAAAAGGCAAGTCAATGAGGTCCCCTGATATAATCCTTAGGGGCAGGATGCTCGGTTATATTTTAGACATTTAACCTATTTTACCTATAATGAGAACCTATTTTAGTTGCCTTTTACGACATGCATGAGCTATAGTGGGGCTATTCTTTCACACCCGGTCCCGTGTGGGACCCGGAATACCGGCCACACACGGGATTAGGTATGGTCTGCACCAGAAAAAACACGAGGGCTGTTGATGACGTACCTCTTAATTTAGAACCAAGAGACGAATATAATGCTTAAGTGGGCCCTCATCTCCTAAATTCCACACTACGCCAATGGGAGGACTTTGAGCCTCGACAGATTTATTGGGCATCATCCCCGGCTACACGGAGGGTTTTTAGTGACATCAAGGCTCGAACCCACGACTCGACGAAAACATTCGGCCGCGAGTCTGTGACCTCGACTTTTTGGCTTCATTTGGAACTTAATCATGATCAGCAGATCAGGTTAAGCTCCAAAAACATTTCTAAAAAATGCAATAATCACAGAAAGATGTAAAGTAGAGATGACCATCCTTTCGTGTACCATGCGCCAATTTTTTAACAGATAATTTCAGATGCATTATATAACTAGAGCATTTTTTGTATAGTCTTCTTTTGCTATGGATTGGTAAACAAAAATAAGGATAAAATTTGATTCTCTTGGGGGAGGTTACTCAAATAAAATAACTTCCTCAAGATTAAAGAAGTTATAGTTAAAATAACTCAATCAAGATTAAAG
>BMAW01098149.1:0-12110 GCA_019974015.1 Nephila pilipes | reverse complement strand
AATTATTAAGGTACAAAACACTGATAAATTATTCTAATTTTTTAGGAAAACAAGTTATTTAATATATATATATATATATTTTTAATCATTGAACTCTTTTGTAATTTGGATTTCCCAATTCAGCCTACCAGGAATTATAGATTTTATTTTTGTAGATTTTATCGCTGAATTTGTTTGCATCTTTTAATCATGAACTCTTTTGCAATTTGGATTTCCTAATTCAGCCTACCAAGTCGCAAAGGGGGAAGGTTGGTACCATTAAACTAGTTTAACCCCGCTTAATCGGTCCTCAGCCCGATATTGCTTTTTGACTTGCTGGGTTCCATATTTTCATTTATTTTTCTTTCATTGTTACATTTCTTTCTGGATTTTTGTCTTTTTAAATATTTAAATTATTTTCATAAATTTTCAGTATATATATATATATATATATATATATATATATATATATATATATATATATATATAATTATTCATGGTAATTATTTTTCTCCGATTCCATATAACAACTCAAAAATTACTTCAAAACAACACTTGGTTAACATAAAGAAGAAATGAATTATTGAAAACTAAACTGTAAGTATCATTTCGTTAATCTATTACATGTATTGTTAACTATTACATGTATAGACATAATCTTAAATAACATAAAATCATATAACGATTTATTAATCATGTGAGATTAAAAAATAGAATATTCTACTACAAAAAAGTTAACGTCACTAATCTAAGTACATGGATGTAACATGGATGGTAAACATAGGCAGGAATTTTAAATTTCATGTAGCTAGTAAAAATGATTTATTAAAAGCAGTTAAAAATGATTTAAGTATGATAAAAAAAAGTGTTCAGCATATTAAAAAATATAATGTATAGCTTAAAATGAATTTTTGAAAAATATTCTTGAATATCAAAAATATGAGAAATATGTAAAACTGATGATGACATCTATTTACAGGAAGAGAACATGCGAATTAATCAATTTTGTGTAGAAAAATATTAATTAATTGAAGTCCTGCTGTTCTGAATAAAATATATTAATATTTATGTATGAACACCATTTATAAACTGTAAATAATTATTACATAGAATTCTTATTTAAGATTTAAATAATCAATTAGTCATAGCCTACGTAATTATGACAGAATATATTTAGTTTATTATTACAAGACAGACACACACACATCTGTGGATATAGATGGATGGATGGATGGATGGATAGATAGATGCACAAATAAAAATTCTAGAGGTTTTATATTATGAAAAAAAAAATGGACTTCCAATGTTCTTCCTCAATATATTTCACTAAGTCTGTCTTAGAAGCTTTCATGGAGCTACCTCGCAATTTGATCAATATTATTGAACCAGCAGATGATTTGGTGTTACACAGACGACCACCAACTCTGAGTTATTAGTTACTGTTAGACTACCACTATGTGTTTCGTCTTCAACGTCTTTCTTGGCATTCAACTTCTTTGTAACAATCAAAAACATTCTTTGTAGGGATTGTCCGTCATTTTAACCCTTATGCCGTAGTAAGCCAAAATATATGGTCTGAGACTTGCGGCCATTTATTCGTGTGTCAAGGCCTTCTGCCAATAAAGACTTGTCGTGTAGAGGGGGCTGAAGCATGTTAAATCTATAGAGGTCCACGTCCTCATGCCGCGTGGCATGATGAGGAAATTTGTAGAGTGAGGTGCAGGCCCATTTTGTTGTTCTCGTCACTTGACCAAGGTTCAAAATTACGAAATCCTTCGCCAATAGTGCAGGCTGATTTTTTGCCTTTTAACCAATAGTTTTTATTTAAAATGTCCTACTGTTTAGGCAAAATTTATTTGGCTTAAGTCAGTACGTAAAATTCCTAATTTGCATTTCTATCTCAAACACTGTTTTCCCTCTATTCTTAAAATTACTCAGCTACTTTCATAATTATTTCAATATTTGAATACATTTCTAAGTTTTCAATTTTATGTATTTTGTGCTTATTATTGTATATTTTGTATATGTGCTTAGAATTTCATATAATGCTTTAATTCTCAATATTTCGGTTTTCCTTTCTGTGAGCATTCCTGGAATCAACGCTGTGCCGGCCTTCCCCAAACAGACTGACTGCAAGACTGCTTTTAATGTTAGCATCCATTATTAGCAATAAATTGTGATGTCAGTGAAATACAGAATGATATTCGTCGTTCACAACAAGATAGAACCATAGAAAAAATGAATAATTGGAAGTGTTAGAACTGTGACGCCACTCTCTGGAAACACATTGTTAACTGTTTTTTTCTTTTCCAATTTCAAAATCATGTGATATATTTTGTTATTTGTTTCAATATGTACTGTTAAATCATACCCTTTATTGTTGTAATTTTTTTTTCTTCTCTTTGTCTATAAATGCTGAGAGCGGGGCTGATTGCCTCTCAGGGGTCTGGTTCTCAGATCTAAGCTCTTTTGGATGAGCTAAGACATCTTGGATATATATATATATATATATATATAGTAGGCCTCATGTTGCTTCTTAGTACGAAGTTAATAAAAAGTCCCATGAAAATCACTTAATCTTTACGGATCACATTAAAATGTTCTGCAGTTGATATGTTTAGTTTAGCATAATTTTGATGACAAAATACTGTTCGAAGATTCGATTAATTTTCCCTCTAGATGCTAGCAATAAATATGTTTTCCAAATGGTCGAAAACTATGCACTCCAAATGCTCGGAGGGAATTGATATTGGTCTAGCTTCTATCACATTTTCGCCACATATCATACGCATAGAGACAACCTTTCCTTCCCTCTTCCCATCGGTCGGGAAAAATCAGTCCCAATATTTATTGGAAAACCCATTTTATAAGAAAAGAAATTGTTACAAGAGAATTGTTGTTTTATGCTTTTATATTACATTATGAGATGAAAGACGATAAGAACAAATATTTATCACTAGATTTCTATCATGTAAAGAACTATTTATTGGCTATTATATACTTTCATGACATTTTAAACAATGTAATATTTTATAGTATACGAAATCTCATATCATGAAATATTTTTTTGTAAAAAATATTTCAAATAAAGCCAATGATTGATTTGAGAGAGTAGGGCTTTATTTTTTATTATTTCTCTCCTTTATTTCAGCTTTTAAGAATCAATGTGATATTTTAAAGTGTAATAAAAATTTCTTTTTTACATTAAAATATTTTATTTATTTCTTTTCAAATACGTATCATACTAAAAAGAATAAATCCAGTTGTTTATTGTTACAATATAGACTGTATCTTTAAGATATTGTATATATTAATCAGAACGTGTTCTTGTGAATAATTATTGCTAGAAATCTAATGGTACACTAAAGTGTTTCATATAAAATAAATCTTACAAATTATTCGAATTTTTGAAATAATCTACATAATCAACTGTTTTTTAATCATCAATGATTAAAGGTTTGTTTTAATTGTTATAAATTATTTTTATTAGCATATGTCGTAAAAGTAAATATTTTTATGTGAGCGTAAACAATTCATTTCTAAAAATATTTTAAGTGTTCTTTTAATTTATATTTTTTATGGAAATATGAAAAGACTCTCGAACAACAAAATGATATGTGGAAGATTCGTAATTCCGAACAGAGGGTGTAGAAGAAACCTCAATTTTTATCTCATTTCTATTACGCTTGAATGTAATATATCCTGTAAAAAGCCTCATCAACTTAAATTCTCTTCCAATTTGCCTCTCATGTACTCATATAATACTAAAGCTTATCAAATTAGCTCAAATAAATAGATTCAAGTAAACAGGCATAGAGTTTTTGTTCTTTTTATTTAATTTACTTTGGATGTTTTCTGCTGCGCTTTTTTTCCCTATAGTATTTATGTTTTTCCTTCTCTATAAATATTTTTACTAAAATACTATGGCCATTTCCATATTTTTATTAGAACATATGAGTGTATTTAATTTAGATATATGTACAAAAACATGAAAATACACTACATTATATCATATACGTTGTTTATGAAATATACTTTCTAAATATTATAGTAAGTTATGTTCAGATAACTAAGAGTATTTACATTTTTGATTTCGTATGAAATATGTTGATTAACTACAAAAAAAAGTATGCACTATCCCAGATTTTGTACTAATTATTCTATTCTTTTAATTACAAAAGTGTTTTATTCTTCCATGCCAACTTGTATACATAGCTTCACAAACTATATACACAGTACACATCTATGTATGTACATCCCATTTGAAATTGGAATATGAGCATTAAGAAGGCAAATGACATAGAGTATACCTTCAAATTCACATTCCTTAAATTATAATTCAAATTAAATGAACAGATCTGCAGAAATAAACCGCTTTTTAATAAATACTTTCTGGTGAAAAATACTGAATAGAGATATAAGCTTCGAACAGAACTTATTACAGAACTTATTAAACCCATTTGCCATTTCTTAAAGAATATGCGAGCATAAACACGACTATTACAACCTTTTTACCATTCAAATATATACAACAAAACAACATTATCAAAGGAACTTAAAAATTAAATAAACTACTACACATTCACAAGCGACAAATTCTATCACTTATATAAAAATGATTCAAGTGTATACTCTGCAGTTTTCTCACCATTTATTTCATTTATAGAAGAAATTTCTCTAAGAAATTGCTATATCATGGTGTATAGCCAATTCCCCTATAGGTATTATTTGTAATCTGAGATGAGATGCTCGGCTTATGAAAAAAATATGGTCCGTTTAAACACAGGTAAATAGAATAAAGGGACTTCATTATCAATTGATTTATTTGAACAAATTATTGTACATGGATTTTGGGTCCCAAGAAAATATAAGGATACTAATTGAGTTAATTTATTTTAAATATTATACATTGATTATTCAGACCATACAGTAAAAATTAATAGAAAATTTGAGAAAATAGGGAATGAAGTAGTAATGCCTTAACCTATCTAATTAATTACAATAGTTATCAGAAAACCTAGAAGGCCACGATTCTTTAAGAATGTGTACCCAGAATAGATTCAATTAAGTGCCTAAATGAATACCTGAGAATATCGAAACTTACTCAATGGGATGAAACTCACAATCCGACTAATGACTATTTCTTTCTTGATGGACTGAGAAAATAAATGGTTCGAAAATAATGCTGACTTTTTTACATCATGAGACAAACCAAATTCTAGGGACATAAAAAGGCATTATGACAAAAATTATCTGCTATGAAAATTAGGTAATTTAAAACACTTAGGATATTTTTAAACTGTGCACATAAGGGACTTTCGTAAAGTGGAGGAGTGTATTTGATTTTTGAAAGGAAACGCTAGCTTTTTTTCAGATATTAAAGCTGCGGAGTTTAACAAAGCGTTGTGATTATGACTTTTTCACAATTCCACATAACAATATTTTCAAGGACGGTTTGTTTCAATACGCATTATCTAAAATTGTTTACAATGCATTCGGCACCATAATTATTTATGGAATGTATTCTGCATATTAAGTGATACTTGGGTACATGTTTTAAATTATAGTTTTAATATTGAATCGTTCGGTTTCATAAATCTGTAGATTCGAATAAACTGCATTGTGAAGAGGATAATTCCTTCTTTTGAAAAGATACAATGTAGCGGAAAATTTACGATGAAATGGTGACTGCTTACATATATGATAGCAATTTTTAAACTGGCCATATGTCCTTAAAATGCAATTTAAGAAAAGGAAAACAATAACTTCCGGCCGATATTACCACTGTAAAGAAAGTGAAGTACTGTACCATATCAAATCAAAGAGCAACTAATTAAATGATCATTTAGGAGATTGACATTAGTTATGGCATTTTGTGAAAAATTATTCACAAAGTGTTGCATAAGGCAAAGATTTCATCATATTGTGTTCCATAATTAATGACTTCTTATCTAGAGCAAACACGGCACGACCTGTCTAGGAAGAATATAATGATGTCAAAGAAGGTACATTTTTGGAACACTTTTGTGATCGGCTGGTAACCATGGACGGAAACCAAAGAGTTAAGCAAGAATTGGAAGAACATCTAATCACTTCGTCACAAAAATTCTAAGGTGCAGAAGTTTGCAGGGAAGGATATGGTGTCTATTTTTGGGTTATGAGGGATTCATATTAACAGAATACATGGAAAAATGTTATAAAATTATTGGTATGTTATTATACTGCACACTAATGAAGAAATTGTACGATGCTTCTATCAAAATATGCCTCGATAAGATTATCAATGAAGTCCGTCTTCTAAGCTTCTACATGATTTCTAATCACGAGTTGCGGTTGAGGAATCAAAGCAATGTTGTTTAAAATGTTACCACTTTAATGCAATTCTCCCGATTTTGCCCAAAGGTAATTTTTAGTACTCCAAAAACTCACAAAGAAAAACTTATGGTGTTGGATTTTTGTCAATAAAAATGACATTATTAATGAGATGGGATAAAAATTCTGTTCATAATTCTTAGTACTAATATTATGGCTTTCGAAGGTCAAAAATAACCGTTAAAATAGAAAACTTTGGATGGAAATTACACAGAAAAATCTAAAGAACTATAACTAATAATTAAATCTCTGTTTTGGGTTTTTTCAGTAATAATTTAAAAAAATCCATCTTCAAACAAATTGTTACCGTATTAAAGTATTTAAAACAATGTAACATTACAATATCATTTTGCTTAAATTATTTCATATTACCTTCGCATTCTCATTATATAACTTATAATAGTAACATAAGTAAACAGTATTCATAGAAGAAATCAAGAGCTATGAAACTATCCCACTCGGTACTCTTTGATAAATTGCTTGAGGAAACAATTGTTAAATTTAAATTTTTTTTACAATTCTTAAGCAAATCTTATTTAACAAATCTTGTTAAATAAAATTTAGTTTGACTAATTAATGTCTCTTCAATAGTAATAATAATTTAAAACGTTTGTAAGGGATGTGAAATAAAAAAGAAAAAATAGTAATTAGTCACCAAGTGTTAGTGATATTTATTGATACAACTATTCCATAGAATTTTTTTATGTATTTGAATAGAAACTCATTTTGTAACTATAATAAGGTTTACTATCCTTTTGGAACCCCATTTTTCTGATCCAATAAAAATAATATAGAAAACAAATCAGTATTTCGCAATACGAGATAAAAAAAATATATTTTTCAAAATCGTTGTCGAAAAAATTGACTAATAAATATTATGTTTTATGTCGTATTTCAGATTAACTCACGTAGGTGCTTTCACATTTAAAAATCTGTAAAATGTGTGAAAAACTAGAATTTACAGTAAATTAGCTCCGAGAATTCATATTTAAAAATTTACGTTATCGAATATTTTCAAGAAGTATATTTTTTTGCAGAATAGATGCAAGAGACATTTCTTTTCTTTTACTAACACTATATTAATGGAAACAGATTATTTTTTACTTATATTTGTAGGTGTGGAAGCATCCAATCCCTATACAATAATATAGTTCTTTACTTGTGAAAGAAAAATAAATCATTAATAGTCACTTAAATTTATTAAAAAATACATTGTTTTAACATGTCTCGGAAGTTATGCATGAAACATTGAGTAAAATGAACTCGTATTTGAATTCCCGTAAGGTATAGATTCCTAAATGCCAGATTTTTAAAAGCTTAGACATAAAAAAAATTCTGTATTTTATTTCACACTAAAAGGAGTCTATTAAGATCCACTTCTTACAGATTTAATATTCTTCACTTCTTTACGATAATTAAATGGGGAAAAAAAGAAGAAAATTGCTTGCACACTTTGCAAAATTAGATTAATATATTTTATTGAGTTATTTGAATATTTGAGTACACAAAAAATAATTGAAAGGGAGGGGGCGATTATATCATCCATAAATTATGCAGAAAAATATTATAGTTTTAAAATATTCTTCAGAAAAATAATATAAGTAAGCTGAAATTCTAATATATTTTTTTTTTAATAGTTAATAATTCAAATTTGCTATGCCCGAAAAAATTGAGCAGTAAAGCAAAGCACAAATCTTATTTTCTGTGAAATAACATTTTAATTTAAAATACTAAATATAATATTAAAAATGCAATTTTATCTCTGTGTTTGTAATAAAATAAATATACAAATTACATTTCCTTTTTTTTTTTCTTTTAATACATTGCATAATTTATTTAAGGCTTTAAATTAATATTTCTGACCATGAAAAACATAACATAGTTATTTAATTTCATACTTAATCCTAATATCAAAATACTTGTTATGATGTGAACCAATTATATTTACTATCTATTTTAATTAGTTAAATTATTCCGCAATAATTCAATTACAGTTTTACGGAATTTTTAAAGGATTCTTTTTTACTTTAAAGAAATGAATTTAAAGGATAAATTGTGGATTTTGAAACATTCTTTTTCTTAAGAAACTTCTTTATTCCCCCAAATAAACGATGTAATAAAAACAGATAATACTTGTTATCAATTAGGTAAAGCGTCATCTGAAAATTTAAAAAAAAATTGTAAATGCGTTTTAGGAGTTCGTTGTGCAATAAAATGATTTTTTGAAAGATTCAACAGAAACTATTCTTAAATTTGATTATTCTTTATAATAGCTGCAATTAAATCTTCAGTTCTAATAACTATTTATTTTTGTAGTATTCTCAAAAATGAACTAACAATTTTCTACCAGGCACATTTAAAAATAAAAGTAATTCCCTTAGTAAAATTTAAATTTTTTTATCAGAAAATTAATGGAAATTTTCAACGCTAAAGACATAGCAGTAATATAGACAGAGCAGTTTTATCTGTATATGTAGCATTTGAAATTTGCAAAGAACTACAAAAATTAAAAACGAAGAAGTACAACTTAAGACTAACTTTTAAAACTCAACATCGTTTTTAAATATTATAATTCTCTTAGTTTTTAATATTGTAGAATAAATATATTCGAAATATGTCTAGTTTGTACTTTCATTCAAATATATTATTAAAATAAATATATTTTGCAAAATAATAATAATTTTTGTACACATCATCATATAGAATAGATACATAAAAATTATAATAATTTAAGAATTGCTAATAATTCAGCTTATTCTTCTATGATTTAAACAAATGTAGTATGCATAATAAGGACGTTTATAAACTTATTTTAAATACAACAAGCGTTTCAACTTTAGAAACCAAACTTGAAATTTTCCTCTGTAATTAGTCCTGTATTTTAAGCTTACTGTTTCTCAAAAGAATAATCTTGAGCGCAACAAATGGAGACATTTTATTTTCAGCTGAGATAATTTTAGCAAATTTGTAATTTACACAAATCTTTCAACTATGCATTTCTTAACTCAATTAGTGTAAATGTATGTTTATGATTACTGAGTTAATTGGATGAATAATTTAAACTTTTAATTTTCTTTTCAGTTAGTTTACTTCACTAATTAACTTACTTTGTTGCTTCTCCGTTCTTAGAATACAAATTGCGCTCCTAATAATGCCAATACAAAACTTGTATGATTTTAAGTTGTAATACTTGCTTGAAAAGCAGTTTTAAAAGATTCACTATTAAGGCCTAAAAGACATGGTTTCGAAACTACTTTTACATGTGATATTATTTCTAATTGCTTTGTATAAAATATAAATTAATAATTCATGAAGTTTCTGTACACACAAAATAATATAAAATGCATATCAACTTTTCTTGGATGATTGTGTTTTAACTTAGTTTTGATATTCATTAAAGATACTTACTAAATAAATATAGCTGAAGTTTTTTTTGATAATTATTCTCTTATAATTCTTCTTTCTTATTTATTTATTATGATTCAGTAAACAATTTGTAATTTTTAGATATTTTCTGAATTTAAAGAAACGAATAATTACAAACAGTGATGCAGCTTTTTTGGTTCAAATAAAATTAGAATTAATGGATAAAAAAGGAATGAGATCAGTATCAAAAACAGAAAATAGCAAAGGCCCTTTAATTTTTAAAACTGAAGAAAATTCAAAGAAAAAAAATGTCTTACATATTCCAATATTTCTTTAAACATTAATTTTTTTTTTAATTTCTAATACAATTTCCTTCATTTTGTGAAAAAGATAATTTTTTTTTTCGTGATAAATGAATTTTTTTTGAAGAATATCGCTATAATGTTACAGATTTAAATATTACAAGTTACTTGATTTTCTTATAAAAAAAAATTCCTGCATTTTTATCAGGTGGTTTTTGTAATATATATTCCCTCTTAAAACTATGTGGTCTTCTGTTTTAAAAACAGAATAAGCCATTTCTTGAAATTAAAATAAATAATTGATGTGGAGTAATAAATTATGAATGTAAGGATATTTTTTATGAAGTTAATGTATAAGAAAAAGGAATCTAAAAATATCGAAATTTTATTTTTTTAGGTAAATTATAAATTCAAAGAAATTCATTTTTAATCTTACTCTCATTCAGTTATATTTTTCTTTTTTTTTTTAATGCGTAACTCCCGAAAATCATAGTAAGATCTCGTATGATAAAGAAAGCAATAAAAATAAGAGACTTGTGTATTATCAAGAAATATTTTTTTTTACTCATAATGTAAAGATTTCGTGGAATTCTGAATTTATTTATTTAACATTTCTCCTAACGAAATGTCACACAAAAAAATTAGTTAATTTTTTAAACTAAACCTATGTCTGATATAAAGTATTACACTCGTACTTTCCTTTGTCCCTTTTAAAGTCAGTCAAGATGAAAAAAATAAAAATATGCCAGTTTTTATTATATTATGTAAACGAAAAAAATTATTTTCTTGGAATGCAAGTAATAAGAAAGGGTAAATATAAGCTTTGTTTCTTTACGAGAGACAGCATTTTTAAATAACCATTTCTTAAAAGTTATTCAACAAAACTTTGACTCAAAAGCGAATACCTTGTTAAAAAACAAAAATATTTAACTGGTACAGTTTTTATAATGTACTAGGAGTATTGTAGTATTTTTATTGTTACGAAGAAGTAACCACGATATTTG
Source organism: Nephila pilipes (assembly GCA_019974015.1). Taxonomy (NCBI): domain Eukaryota; kingdom Metazoa; phylum Arthropoda; class Arachnida; order Araneae; family Nephilidae; genus Nephila; species Nephila pilipes. The sequence continues at coordinate 1,087 of BMAW01098149.1, read as the reverse complement.
GCTACAATTTATTCCACGTATTAACTAGTTATTATGTTCACAATGTGCTGCAACTTACACCTATTAATGCTGATTTATTTGGTTTTGGAAAGTCGTAGACTAAAGTAACCCACAGTATAGTAAAGTTATACCTAATAATAATAAATATGGAAACCTAATTTTTAATTATTATTCTTAAGATTTTTTTATATAGTCACCTTCAGTCAATATTCCATTCTTGACTTTTTAATGGTTGCCGTAATAGAGTTCAGAAGTCCGAAATCGATGATCTCCATCTTACAAATTATTTCAATCTATAGAATACTGAAACACAATAATATCTACTATAGAAGGGAAATTAACATGCGGAACAAATTTTGTTCAAATATATTTCGGTTAATTCTTAGAAATTATTAAAACTATACGATAATCCTCGTATAGAAATATATATAGCAATACCGCATTAAGAACAAAAAATGTAGAAATAATGCTTGAAAACAATTATTAAGGTACAAAACACTGATAAATTATTCTAATTTTTTAGGAAAACAAGTTATTTAATATATATATATATATATTTTTAATCATTGAACTCTTTTGTAATTTGGATTTCCCAATTCAGCCTACCAGGAATTATAGATTTTATTTTTGTAGATTTTATCGCTGAATTTGTTTGCATCTTTTAATCATGAACTCTTTTGCAATTTGGATTTCCTAATTCAGCCTACCAAGTCGCAAAGGGGGAAGGTTGGTACCATTGAACTAGTTTAACCCCGCTTTATCGGTCCTCAGCCCGATATTGCTTTTTGACTTGCTGGGTTCCATATTTTCATTTATTTTTCTTTCATTGTTACATTTCTTTCTGGATTTTTGTCTTTTTAAATATTTAAATTATTTTCATAAATTTTCAGTATATATATATATATATATATATATATATATATATATATATATATATATATATATAATTATTCATGGTAATTACTTTTCTCCGATTCCATATAACAACTCAAAAATTACTTCAAAACAACACTTGGTTAACATAAAGAAGAAATGAATTATTGAAAACTAAACTGTAAGTATCATTTCGTTAATCTATTACATGTAT
>BMAW01098148.1:0-11344 GCA_019974015.1 Nephila pilipes | reverse complement strand
GGATTGCTTAAGAGCTTCATTTTTTAGTCTTAATTTAATAATTTTTCAGTATAAACGTATATATTCTACCTTTAAATTTACGTTAACTTATTTATTCGTTATTACGTTAATATATTTATTTTATTATTACGAATTTTTTTGTGACTTATGACAAAATTATTATTTAGATTCTAAGCTGTCAAAATTCGCTATTTAGATTCTGAGATGTCAAGATTCAATCAATAATTAGTCAAGAAACAGTTGGTCAAGCAGATCTTCAAAGAAAATGTATTTTATTTACAGTAAAATCTTGACTATAATAAGCACTTTTTTCCCCCGTATTTTAGTCCGTAAAAATGAGGGAGCGTATTGTACTCGTGTAAAAATACTCGTGCACTAAATTGGAAAAATGTTTTTAAACATCGAACAACGAACATGCAGCAGCTGTAAGAGATTGTTCTATCACGCGTGCTACGCAGGTGTTCTTTTACACAAAAGAGAACTTGCAGAATATGTCGCACAAGCGTACGCGTCGCATATTATGAAGGCACTAATAATTATGACTCGGACGTAACAACAATAGATTAGCTGTGTTTTAGTGAAAGTGATTAAGACCGATAATTTGACAGTATTGTTTGTTTTGTGTTAAAATTTAAGTTTTTTTCTATCGAATTTGACGGTTTTCGTATCTTTTTATTAAAAATTTCAATTCTGTTAATAATTACTTGTGCAATTTTTAAATAAAATATTGAAAAGTTATGGGAGAGTATTATATTCAAATTTTAATTTTTTTCCGAAAATTTAGTGCCAAATCAAACATGCGTATTTTACACGTGTGCGTATCATAGTCAAGATTTTACGGTAAGAATAATTTAAATCAAAACCTCACAGGGAAAATGGAGTGGTTACTAACTCGCATCTCCTAACTAAAGATAATAATTGAAATTTTTACTTACTCTGTCCAACTTGAGACATTGTGTTATTCGCGGTTCTTTCTTTACTAACCTTGAGGAATTTTTGTAATTTGAATGACATGATATTCCAACTCCTTGCCAACCAAAATGATTCGCGATTAAGTAAGTTAGATAAGATAAGTATACTGAATTGAATTAGTTAAATTGAAGCGGAGTTGAAATGAAAGGAATAAGAAAGGAAACAGATGATAAAGATAGGCTGATAGATATTTGTAAATTGGAATGAATTATTATAATTATTCATTTGTAATAAAATTGGTCAGAAGCGATTCCTTGTTAAAATAATAGGAGTTGAATCTGCTATATTAAAGAAGTGTTTCAATAGGTACAAGTGAGTTGGTAAGCTAAGACCTTATAGTTTAAAGTAACTGTTAAGTTAAATAATGAAGAGAGACCGTCTTCTTGTACAATATCGTGAATTCTATAACCTTACTAAATGTCTTTCTATCGGAAATCAATCTAATACCTTCACTTTTTCCTTTTAATATTAACTATCCTTTTTATATAAAAATGTAAATTTACAAAAGTCATAATTCTTTCACAACGCAAGCTTCTCAAATCAAATAAAGCCTTAAAGAGCTCCAAGAGGTGAGTTGCAGAGAAAAACGCGGGAAAAGACTTAAGTTTGTCTTCGGCTAAAAATCAAAGAACTCAATCATAATCTGAAGCCCATTTCCATACAGAAAACTGTTCCAATTTTCATGAAAGTTTCTGACGTTGTAACGTGTACATTTGTTTATGACACGGTGTTTTCAAAATTTAGGAACATTTAAAGAGCATTCATTATTTCATTCGAATATGTTAATTTCAAAACCTGTTCGGTATTACAGTACAAGAGATGAAACATGGAACACATTTTACACCAGGAAAAAAAAGTGACGAATTCATATAGAAATGTGTAACATAAAATCTACTACTCTCTAAACGAAATGAAATCAGAACGTAAAATTAAGGTTCGAGAGCTTCATTATCAGAAAAAAGTGTTCTTATTTCGGGTCATATTCTTTAACATTTCGTGAAAACTGTCTTAATACAAACATTAAAATTAATCCATGTTTGAACGGTGGTCTTGAATGTTTATGTAAGGATTCTAGAGATTTTCTTCATGGAAAGAGTGAAATGTTGATTTCATTCTAAATATATATCGCTATGATTTATGATGATAATTTATTAATATTTAAGTTCACATCAAAACTAATTTTACAGTCAGTATTCGATAGAAAAAAGGCGATATTAGATCCTTTTTCCGATTCTTAAACATTGACAATTTTTCTCATTTTACTAAAAAATGCATCCAAATTATCTGGTGCTCATCGATATCAAGACATAACGAAATAGAATGTATTACATTTATTGAATATATATCTCTATACGTAGATAATTTTTTTTTAAATCATTGTACTTTTCGATCGACGTAACTTTAAAAACAAATATTTTCTGTCATATATTGGAACTGCTTAGCGAAGGGAAATTTAGAACCAAGGAAAAGAGAGAAAAGAGAACTCTCTCTTTAAGCGTTTATAAAACATCGAAAAAATCTATGTTAAAGGGATGCAATCTTTCTCATAAATTTGAATTATTTATTTATTTTTAAGAGTATTGTTCTTTTGTAACAAAATTCAACAGATATAATAATAAAAAAAAAAGCAACGATACAAGTTTTTAAGTTTATTTTACCTATCTTTTTATAAGTTACAGAAAACATAAAAAGCCTTTCTATGAGTATAAGTAACAAAATGTGTATCGCTTCATGAATTTCACAGTTCGATGCATTACTAACTTAAAAGTCATGCCTGTAATTTGGTCTATATGTTACAAATATTTTACTAGACTTCAGTAGCCTAATGTGTGTGTGTGACTAGTTTCAACATTCTTTTTTTTTTTTTTTTTTTTTGAATAGTAAATTCAAAATAGAAATCGGGAACATACAGGATTACGATGTTACAAGGCACATGTCTTTGAATTAATTTAAACTTTGCTGAAAAAAAATCTTTCATTCCTCCCATTCTATCCTTCCCAGATCGCTTTGTTTAATCCTAATTCATTATGAAACTATAACCAAATTTTTAATTATAATGTTAGTGAGGGATTGTTTATTAAAGCATCAGTTAGAAGCAACACGAGGGCTAATGGCGATGGTCAAATCTTAACCTCGTAATTCTTTTCGTCTCGGTAGAGTGACAAGGAAGACGCTGTGGCTGGCAGCTCCATCTCCAAATTTCCACACTTCTCCAACAGAAGGACAAGGAGCCTAGACAGATTTTACGTGCGTCAGCCTCGCTACACAGTGGTCTAATTTAAATATTGTAAATATTTACAATATGATGAAGTGATTGTTGCACTTGCATTTGCAATGAAAATGTAATATATTTTAAGAAGTTAGTTGAAAACTAGAGTAAGTAGTTACAATGTCTTCGGACGATTCGTTCTAATCGAACATTTAGAAGATCTCTGGTGTCCCTTCCAAATTGGAATTTTTGTGTGGAATGAAATGGTCTCACCTCTTTAAAACCATGGTACATAATCTTTACTGAAAGTTGGATAGTTGAAATTATTAGTTCAACTATTCGTCAACTGTAACCACAATGGAGGAAAGGAAATCACACCTGGTGTGGTAGTTATTGGGTTCCTAGGAGATCGCATTTTTAAAAGGACATATCTTAACCTCAAAGCGGACCGAAGAAAACCGAAATGTTGCTTGATCTTTCTCCGCAAGTCCAGCTAAAAGTAACTTTGATCATTATCCGGATGTAAGTTACGCCACTAACGAACTTGTTTAATAAATATGGTTGCAGCATTTTAGTACGTAGTGGATCTCTTCAACAACAAGAGGAATACTAGTACCTGACACGGCAGGGAATTTATGGCTCTCTAAGGCGTGTTTGTCAAAGCCGTGTTCGATACGCTCAGGACTAGATTTCTATGGACGAAAGGGTTGAGAATTCAAACCACCTCCATCACTTCAGATCAACCGATCGTCCACTATGAGGAGGAAAAACACAACCATATTCAAAAAATGTCAAAAACATCTCTCCGCCGAAGATATTTAAATGTACAGCAAATCCCACTGACTGTGAAATTCGTTCTATAACTTGCATTTTGAATGCAAGGAATATGAGACAATATGGAATCTAAAGGCACATCTATAAGTTGTACAGCGATACAGTTATCAGCGAGGGAATGATAAGAAGATGGTCTCGACTGTTCAATTCAAGCAGATCGAATTGGCATAATGAAGGAAAGTGACGGGTTCATCGGTTGGGATCAAACGAATGATCGACCGTATATCCCTGACCTGGAACCAAGTGATTTTCACCTATCTATCACATTAAGCAAATTTTGAGTGGCCAGGGTTTTTGATGACGATGAAGATTATGTGAACATTCTGATTAACCTCAAGGCGGCCAACTCTTATGATGTCATACAAAACCGTGTGTCTCAATACGACAGATGCCTTAACGTGCTAAATGACACAGTAAAGGAACCCACTTTCAGAATAACCCTCGTATTTTAAATGTCACACTTTTCATGAATTTATCATTGATTATTTTACTCAAAAATAACTAGTTTAAACATTAATCATACAGTGCAATACATTAATGCAATGTGCTTACTTACATCTTCCACATTAATTGGAATACAATATAATACAGGTTCTAATAAGTCGTACTGACTTTGATATATTGATTTCGGCTTATAGGTACTATGGATCTGGCGGCTGAGAGGGCGTATCCTACGCCCTATGCAAACTCTCCAATTCTGCCCTTGCTTCTTATTTCTTTAATGAGGCAACGGATTGCTCCTAAAACAACCACCACCTTCAAGCAAGAATATGACTATATCATAGGTAAGTTACAGTTTAAAATTTATTTCATAAGTTGATTTCAAATAATAAAATTCAAATGTTGTTTTACAACGTTGTGGAGAGTTCAAATGTAATGAAATGGATGAATTGTACTTTAGTTTAAACTCAAGAATGGAACTTGATTTACAAAATTGAATAATAATTTGTGCTCCCATGTACAATAGAAATAAGCGATATATTATGGTACACGAATAACATCAAATATTTTTAAAGCTTGATAAGAACAATCACACGCTCTTGCTATGATAAATTATCTTCAATCCAGTACGTTCGAAACTCCAATCGTGTCGGATTTTCCAGCGTCAATATTGTTTTAACGGGGATACAAAAAATCTAAGTTATTCTAGATAAAAATTTAAGCAACGAAAACATTTATTTAATGTGGTGACGTTCATAGACATTACAAATACATTATTAATATCTGACAAAGTATTTCATTTAATTCTAACCATAAAAAACTACATTTAAACTCTTAACATTAATTTAATTGAATATTCTTATATAAAAAAAACACACATCCCATGAGAAACATTAATACAACACGATAATAGTTAAAACAAGTAGTGACAAGCTATTCTATGGCAAAGCAAGTCTTACCTCTTAAAAAAGCATTTAATATCTATATCAAGTCGCTTGGTTCAAAGCATTTATATCATGATGCACGTTGCTTGGTTCATTTGGATCGATGCTTGAAACAATCATTACGAATTATACACATATTTAAGAACTTTTTAGACTTTTTTTTTGTTGGACTCTTCAAATTTTGTGAATGCATTAGAAGCATGTTCCCTCAAGAATTCAGCTTCATCTTTTATGACTCACTCTTAATTCATCCGATTCTAACTCTCGAACCTGGGCTTCTTGAGGTTTCATAAAGTTTTTGTGAACCCAAAAGAAGATCGAAGACCGAATCCATATGGAAATAAATCAAAATACTATAGTCTTAATCGGTTTTGGACTATAGAATGTGCCAGCAATCGAATGTTGTATCAAAGAGAGCTGACTATATTAGTGTTAGATTTGCAAGTACATAGAGGTGTCATAAAAATTTAAATATTACTGAGAAATAATCGAGATATCTGGTTAAAATTTATTCTACACATTAATTAACCCTTATGTACATAATGTTATAAATTGCAGATATTAATGCTGATTTATTTGGTTTCAGGAAGCCGTAGATTTAAATACACTCATAGACAATAAAATTAGCGCTCCAACGAGTCGACAAAATGAAACGAAATTTTACATACGTAATGACTACTTTGATATAAGTAAATGATTAGAAAATCATAGAAAAATGATCATTTATTTCAGAGAAAAAGGCAAAATAACGGAGGATTTAATACCCTGTTAAACCCCCTGTAGCACGAATGCAAGATACGATACGATCGGGCATTGAGGCATCTAAGTTCTGTATGATGTCTTGAGACATTTCGTTCCATATTTTCTGTAACCTTGCCTCTAGATCGTTCAAACTCGTGGGATGCCCAACTCGCCGTTCCAAATGATCCCAGATATGCTCGATTGTAGACAAATCTGGGGATCGGGCAGGCCAAGGAAGGGTAGTAACAGTGTGGAGACAGTCTTGTGACACCCTTGCCGTGTGAGGCTGAGCATTATCTTGTAGAAAAATGGCTCCTGGGAGCCGTTGTATGAGTGGCAACACGTGTGGTTGCAGGATGTCATGAACATACCACTGGGCTGTCATGGTGCCATGGATCAATATTAGGGGTGACCGTGTATTGTAGGCAATGGCACCCAATACCATCACACCAGCTGTGGGAGCGGTGTGTCGCTGTAAAGCAAAGGAAGGATTGAGGCGTTCACCACGGATTCTTCATACACGGACACGATTGTCATCACTGCTGAGATTGAATCTGGATTCGTCGCTAAAGCCGATCTGGTTCCATTCCGTTGCAGTCTAGTTTCCTCGTGTGCAGCACCATTCCAAACGGAGGTGTTGAGGGGTGGGCGTCAAGGGCAGCACACGTAATGGGTTCAGCGATCCCAAATGTAATTCAGCCAGGCGCCTTCATATGGTTCGAGAAGATACAGGGGGCCCTAGTGAAGGAGCTACCTGTGCCTGGATGGCAGCCGCTGAAGCAGTTGGCTGTACGCGTGCATTTCTTACGATGTGGCGGTCTTCTCGACGACTGGTCTGTCGAAGGCGTCCTGAGCATGGTCTTCGTGTAAATGACATCTATCGGATCTACTGGTCCCAACACCTCCTCACAACACAATCAGAGCGGCCTAATTGACGAGCTACTCGCCTAACTAACCACCCAGCTTCCATTATGCCGATGATTCACCCCTCTCAAACTGCAACAGCTGCTCATGTTGTCTTCGAAAAAGGCGTAATGGCATGTCTACTTCAGCTCTTTCTTTGTAAACGATTCAGCACACTCAAACAAACTTTGGTTACCTGTTTTACACTTCACGGAGAACGACATCAAACGCCCTCTACCGGCTATACGTAATGCGCAATCACGCTGCATTTCTAATCATTCGCATATCTCCCCGACATGTACCTTCATGCCAAGTTTCGTTACGATCCCGCAATTATTTCTTGGTGTGCTAATTTTTTTGTCCATGAGTGTAACACACAGTATAAAAGCAGATAGAGTTCAGTTAGCTGAGTTTTACAATGACCGCCTGTAAAAATTCAAGAAACTCTACAAGAAATGAATAACTCTGGAATATGACTATAAAAAAAAGTGTTGAGAATAATAAATAAAAATTAAGTTTTTATCTCAACTATTTTTAATAACAATTAAAACTGTACCGTGATAATTGAAATTTTGCAATACCAATTTACGGCTTCCTGAAACCAAGTAAGTCAACTTTATTAGATGTAATTTACCATGTTCTGTATCTGAGGATAAATCAATATACAAAGTAAATTTTATCCTGTTATCTCGGTTATTTCGTAGAAATAGGCAAAATTTACGATATCCACTCGTATATTTATAGAGGTTTTAAAAATTTTATGATTCAAATTTCCATTAATTTTTACACAACTACTGCACAACACCTAAAATTTATATTTATTTAAAAATTACGTTACATGTTCGGAAAACAACTTATATTTATAATGTGGAAAATATCAACGCCATGGATAATATAAATTTTGAGGAAAGTGTACAAGAATCTTAAAAACAAGTAATATAAAAAAAAAAATTTAAGTCAATTCCTACTTAGGTCAACAAAGATTTTTTTTTATTTTAGTTATTTTATATTAAATAATTACAATTAATATAAATATGTATATACATATGTAACAGAATCACAATATTAAGTGGCAGTAGAAATTTTTTTTCCAGCGATCTACACGCTTCGTCACTGACGGTATTTATTCCTAAACTTATATCCTGCTAAATATCTTATATAAGAGAATTTTTTTTCCTTATAAAACTAAAATTACAACACATTTTTAAACAAAGCAGCACGAACTCTTTTAAAACAATTTAAACGCTTAAAAAATTGTTAGCTTCAAAAGATATGGCTAGTAAAACAATTTAATTTTTTTATATTAATATACACATAATTTTATGGGTTTTCCTCATAGCAAAACAAAAACTTTTGGCAATTTTTGAAATCGCGCCAAGTGGTTGGGCTAAACTGCATTTTCACCAATTTAATTTAATTAATGAATTAATATTTGAAAAAACTGTATTAACATAAGTGTCATCCATTACAAGTTTAAAAAAATGTATTTGAACCTGAGTGGATGAATAAAAAGTATTTTATTAAAGATTGAAAATTTGAACAAGATATATAAATATATATAGGGAGAGTGTTAACTAATAGTAGGAATTTAAGAAAAACACATTTTGGAAAAGGTGCATTCATAGATATTTTTCTATATGTATATACGTTTATTTACAATTTTAAAATTGAACTTTCTAGTGTTTTATTTATCAGTATACATCTAATACATCAAGGCCATTAAAAAAATAATTTCTAATTTTAAGAGAAAAATAAACAAAAATGAAAAATCTGAAACGTTTTAAGGTCTCAGTTACCTTAAACGTTAAAAAAAAATAAGGAAACACACGCATATACTCAGAACTAGAGAGAAATATAAGTTAAAACCTCATATGATCGACATAACGCTCCAGAATTCAAAATGGCTGATCGATTAAAAGTTAAAGTCTTAGTTATTGTTCTTTGTAAATAGTCATTTTTATTTTGCACATAATCGGATACTTAACGATTATTTTTGATAACATATCCTTGGCGATTTTTTGCGACATAAGTTTCATAGTAAGAGTTAATACTCTCCGCGGTTTCCCCTAGTTTTTTTTTTATCAGTTACTTAAATCTCCTGATTATTGAATACATCGATTCCGTGAGAGCTATTTTTCTATAAACACTACGTGAAAGTGAAAATACAACACAAGGGGTTGAAACAGTCGCAGCTCCAAGGTCAAACAACACTCTCTCCACCTCCACGGTGTGAAAAATCACTCAACGCTGAATTGGTGACGCAGGACTTGAACACTAGAGAATAGCACAGCCTAGAACTATTGGTTGCATACACACCCGACGCAAAACACTTGCCACTGTGTGTCTAATTAAGACACCCACACATAAATTACAACTAGTGATCTTCCAGTTACGGCGCACGTGGCAACTGTCTCAAGCAAAACTCAAATTCAACAAGGAGGTGATGTTATCAATTGCAGTAATGGCTGGAAAAGTGACCTTCTCTGTAAATATCGTTCAATATGTTTCTCTTCGTATCATCCCGATGATACTGGAGGGGAGTATGCAGCTGCTTTCTTTAATAGCAGCGACAGGAGCTTAGCCTCGTTGCTAGAGGAGCAGAAAAAAGCGATCGGTCAAATTTTCATTGGACCCAATAGACTAGGGTTCAAAACAGCCCCGCCACTCCAAGACAAACAACATCTCTCCCTCTCTACGGGGTAAAATCCACTCCACCGCTGAAACATTAAGGTGTCTCTTAATATTCAATTAATAGTTTAAATATACAAGAAAACTTAAACCTTTTCATTAGAATGCAAAAGAAAAAAAAAAGAAAAAAAATGGAAATTTTTAGAGAGAGAGAAAAACTTTTAAGCCATTCTTTTCGGCTAAAGCTTGCTTATAGTCCTGCGGATCGTACTGTAAGAATATATTGCTTCAGAGAAGTCAAAATACCTTGGCACAGTTTAAAATGCAAGTTTGACTCTTTTGTTGCCAAAAATATCAATAAAAATAATTGTTTGCTTAAAATGAAGTATAGGGTGTAAGCAAGTGATTTTTGGCTAATTTTAAAATGGGTCCCCAAATTATCTCAAGAGCTACCAAAAATTATAATTTTAAGGGTTATGTAATGAAAAAGTTTACAAGATTGAAATCATTATAAAAAAAAAAAATAAATAAAAAATAAAAACCGCCAGATACGGCGTGTACCCCCTTATACCTTATTTAAATCATTTATACCACACATACTTTATTTTAAATGTTTTTAACAGTGGGTGGAGGCACCGCTGGATCAGTTGTAGCCAATCGTCTGTCTGAAGAATCATGCGTTAGTGTTTTGCTTCTGGAGGCTGGAAAAGCTCCTCCTGTGTTAACTGATATCCCAGGCATCTCCCGATACTTTTACGAAACTCCTACCGATTTGACCTGGCGTTACAAGACGGTACCCCAAAAGCATACTGGGAAAGCTCTTCGTAATAGGGTAAGTTAAAATTAACTATCATTTTTCTCTATAATTCTCAATCTTTTTTAAGTAAGAGAAAACTAAACTCTGTAACATTTTGTTTTTGCTTAGAACATTCACAATATAACATAAGTTTTAAAGCAGAGATGTTAAAATTTTAAAATAAAACTACAGTACTTCTCTTTATTATTACGCGAAATACGAGTACCTATAACACATCGATATACCTTAAATATTGTTTTAAGATATGTTCTACTGAGGGTGGCATGGGATTCACCAAAGAAACTTTATAGTTCTAAGGATTCTGTGAATCAACAAAGTTTGAAGACCTATAAAACAGACAGTCAAGATCCTTAGAATATATGTCTATAATTACGCAAACTTACATTATTATCAAGAAGTTTCTTTTGTCTTAAAGTGTATTTCAGGTTTTGGTCTTTTTTATAGAAGAAACTCAGCCAATACACAATCAACTGATAAATTTTGCAAATATTTTTTATTATTAAGTCAGTTTTACTTCAGATTTTGCTGACATGGGATATTGTTTAAACATCATAAATTATGATTTTTTTAAATGTTTTTGCGAGAAGTGAAAGTTTGGAAAGGTAAGTACCAGCTCAGCTGCTGTCCTCGTCACATGGTCGAGGTTCAAAATTGGGAGGTCCGTCACCAATAACCCTTGCGTTGCTTCTAAGTGTGACTTTAACAAACAATTAACAACAAAAAAAAATTCTTTTAATATTGTATTACATAAAAAGAAAGATTTAAAAAAGAATAAAATTTAATAAAGTCTTAAAAAAATAATACCGTCTTCATCCTACGCTAACCTTTATTGTTTGAAAACAGATGAAGCTGGTG
>BMAW01098140.1:38791-54075 GCA_019974015.1 Nephila pilipes | reverse complement strand
ATATATATATATACAGCTCTTGTCTTCCTTTTCAAAACATTTACCACTCGAGCTAATTCAGTACTCACTGTATAATATCCTTTCCTGCAATGGCCACTTTAAGATTTTAACTTTTTATTAGTATTAAGAGAATGAATTATGTGTTGCCTAATATTCATATTCAAAAGATTCATATTTAATAGAGATTTTTAATTTAAACAATATGAAATCAATATCCTCAAAGCTTTAGCTAAAGAGGAGCACGAGATGGACATCATATTATAAATCGAAGGCAGTAGACACCATCTTTGGATGTCAACACAGGTCTAGATCATTGACCAAAATTAAAATGGCTGGTCAAACAAAGTTTGATAAATTAAAACAATTGTAACACGAGAAGAACAGAAAACTTGTTAATTTGGTTCTTACTTAAAGGAAACTCTAAAAAGTATATTTGATCCACAGTTATTATATTCTTTTTAGCCTTATTTCATTTTACCAACGAAGAATGTTCTTAATATATATAACAGGAAAAGGACTAGTAAGAGGAAACAACAACATAATATTCTTACATGAAATAATAGCGTTTTTTCACAACAACACGTTCTTTGTTCAGCTGATTGAATCACTTGTGTCAGAGATACTGAAATTGACCGATGGTTCTCCCCTGGGAAAGTTGAAACAGCTTGTACGGATAGTGGACAGTCCAAACACGTTTCGTGGGAATAGAGGAGGAACATGAAGTTCATCCGTTTCAATTAAGGGTAAAATTTATAAGAAAAAAAGTTTAATTAACTCTACTAACTCCTTTTTTTTAAAGCTTAAAATCACTCCTCAATAAATATAAAATGTTTGATTATGTCTAGGAAAACATAGAAAAAATGTATGAAGAGGTTGTGGTTGAAAGTATACCGCAATCCTTTGATTTAATTGTCTCTCAAATATTATAAACATTTTATTACTCTGAAAAGTGTACTACAAATTTTGATAACAGAAATAATATTTCATATTAGTCTCTCTGACAACGAACATGAGTATACTTTTGAATAGTATCCTCGAACACATTACATATGTTTTTCTTGATTAAATCTGCAGTAATAGGTATTTTCAAAGGACGTGTAATTCTAAATATAAAGTTTAATAAAAGTATACAATACAAGAAGTCTTAATATTTGTACATAATTTAATGAAAATCTTAACATACTTTCTTTTTATTCATTCACTACTGTGTAAAGATAATACAGACTTTTACGATACAAATAAAGACAAGTATATTTTATTTTTTAACATTTCTATAAAATATATTTCAAATCAAATGGGATGATAAAAATAATCTAATAACATAATACACATGTAGGAGTAGTAAGTAGTAAATATGGTTGTAGGGGTCAATTTCAAAACTTTCCCTTAAAAAAGGGAGGGCGGGGTGTGTAGTGAAGGATTATTTTTAGTGTAAATCCAGCTGCAGAGCTGAAAAATAAGTTAAGCATATCACGAGTCAGGTTCTACATGAATGGTTCCGTCAAATCTTTAATAAATTAAGAGAAAATCTATTGTTTGTGTACTAACTTAATGTTAATATAATGTATAAACTAAAACACATCAAGGGAATCTAGAGTTTAATAAAATTTGAAGAGAATCTAGAATATGTATAACTTAGCTTATACAAAAAATCCAATGCTTCACTTAATTAAGAGACTGATTGTTTAATAATTTCGCACTTTGAAGCAACAGGAGGCTATTGGCAAAACTCTAAAGGAGACAGAGTTCGTCTAAAAGGCTTTAGAGTTAGAAACCGGCCTTCCGGAAGATAACCATCCTGACACTCAACATTTATTGGCAAAGAAAAACTTTAAACATGAAAGAGTAGGATATAAAAGTACATGTTGGAACAAATAACATAAGATATATCACAATTGCAAAGTTCAATGATAAATAAAAGCTTCTAATGAGTATACAGAGCAAGGAAAACTTGGCAAGAATTAAAATTACCAATAAGTTTTCTTTGAGAAATAAGACATATAATAGGTTGAATCGCGCAATACAAAGAGCATCTCGAAACTCGTGAATTAAAATGAAGTGTTAGACAAAAATATATGTATGTATGCGAGGTATATAATTATGAACACACAATAAGGAAAATTGAAATATTATGAAATGTAATCGAAGAATACATAATTTAATCTTGAATTATAAATTAGGATTTTCACACATGGACTTAGCTACATAGTTTTTGCTTCCACTATAGGGTAATTGAAATTTGGAAAAAGTGTAAGAGAGAGAAATTACTTCGGCTTACAGTAAAGAAATTTTTAATAATTCAGAACTTCACGAGTTTATTAATTTTAAGTAATAGTCAATATCTCCAACAGAGCCATAAGAACATTTTAAATAACAGACGAAAGGGCCGTGCCCGGTAAATAAGTGTGTTACAAGCTATAAGACAGTTCATAGTAACACGTGCCGTATGTAGTCTGTAATATCTTGCTGAAAAATAAGGCCAGGGTACTGCAAAAGGAATGGTAGAAAAACAAGTATCAGAATGTCGTCGACGTACTGATGTACTGTAAGTGTGCCTCTAATGACGGTCAAAGAGGGCCAGCTCTCTAGGGAAATGTCACCCTAGATCATAAATCGAGGTTGAGGGATCTGTGGGATGTGCAATAGTGAAAGCAGGATCGGCACGCTTCCCTAGTCGTCTCCAGATACGTCTAAGATGATCGTCATGACACAGTTGGAAGCGGTATTCGTCGCTAAACCCTATACGTCCCCAGTTAGCATCATTCCAACCTGATCGAGTCAAGTACCATGGTAATCTGTCTCGACAGTGTACAGGCGTGTGTGGCAGAAGGAGTAATGGTTGGTACGAGTGTAGATTTTGCTCTATCAGCCGTCTGTGAATGGTCATGGTCGTATGCAGGTCACATGTCTGATGGTTGATAACGATGAATCAGGTGCTGTGACAGCTGATCTGACAATTATTCTGTCCTCCCGATCTGCTGTGAATCTAGGTCGACCGCTACCCCATGACGCTGAAATCTCCACTGTCCAACAATTCTTGCTCGCATCTTCTAATCACCGCATCGCTACGACCCATATGACGAGCGATTCTGCGATTTATCCAAACTGCCTATTTCAATCCAAAGATACAACCTATTTTAAACTCTGACAGTTGTTGAAAGGTATCGTAAATCGTAGTGTAGAAGAAAATTTGACCATCAGAATGAGAATCGCTTCTTATATACACCTGCTGTGTGAGGAGTTCCGATGCGCTGTAGCTGCCGCTATTAAATCATTGTACACCAAATTTTAATCATTTGCATGTTCGGTCCAAATGCCTTGCATATGAAATTTCATTACTATCGGGGAACTCCTTCTTGGTGCGTCGCTTTTTTTTTTGTTTGTTTGTTTGTTATTGAGTGTATGAAAGAAAAACAGTTAGAAATCATTAAAAAAAATTATTTAAAAAAACAAACAAAATGGTAATGAAACTGCGTAATACTGCATCTATATTAGGATAAAGGGGCTCAGCTTAAGCAAATTTTAAGGATCAAACCTGAGCAATAAATAATAGTTCTGCAAATAATAATAATCAAGATATTTCATATCACGATTTTCTATTGGTTATTTAAAGCTCCGGAAAAAGGAAAAAAATTAATAGGTGAAACACTGACAGAATACGATGAGTTATCTCTCATTGTAAATTAATGCATATGAAAATATGGTTCTACAGGCAGTGATATACAATGGCAGTAATTTCCTTACTTTCTTTTTCAGTAGAAAAGTATCTCGTTGTTTAATTGTTCAATTTTCAAGACGAAATTCATAGTGAAAATTCATTGTCATTTTCATAACCAATTTAACGTGATTATATTCCTGAGACATTCGTATTTTGGATATGTAATGGTTCATCAGGACATACTATACGAATAATATATAACGTTTTAATAACAGATTCACCCAAATTACGTTTTAATATGCAAACAACAACGAAAAAAATATTTAAGCTGCAATCACTAGGTTTCAAATCACTATTTCTAACCATATAATTTTATTTATTTATAGTATATCTCTTAACTTGTCTGCTTATTATATGAACTGTATACTGATTTGACACTAGTGCCATTAATCTCAATTTAAATTCTATTTATCGAACCTGAAATCGAACCGTACCTCTAATAAATTAATATTTGGTCAAGTATAATCTTTTCTTATTTATTCGAGTGCTCAAGTCTCAAGTTCTTGATCTTTATCACTATCTCTTAATTTAAAAAACCACACTGAGGTCGAAAAATCTTAAAATGTTCATATTTAATTCTTAACTTTCGTATTCAGTGAAATGGTAGTGTTTCGTTATCATACTATTTATACATGCCTTCATACCACAACAGTTTATAAATGAATAAATGCGATATATTAATGATAAAATTATTCTTTCAAAATTATTTATGCAACTTACAATTTTTGGTTTTTCGTTCATTAGAATTGGAATACTTGTTAAATTCAAAAAGGCACTCCTTTTCCTGTACGGTATCTAATATAAAATTACAGATTTACCATTAGACAAAACAAAACTTTTAGATTTGTATAGGTAAGTGAAATATGAATAAGATAAGTTCACAACCACTAATACAAATTAATATTAGATGTCATTAATTGTTGTGATATGTTGTTAGTCTAATAATAATCTTTCTTTCACTACTGAATATTATTTTTTTATATTTATGCAAGTTCGTAATTAATGTCATAATTCAGAAATGGGACGGCTTTAAGGCTTGTTTTTTCTTCATCAAATTTTTATTTTGTGATAGAAAAAAAAGGAACAGAATAACGCCTGAATGCTTTTTAGAAATCACAGGTCATATTTTTATAGAATGATAAAAATGCTTTGATTGATTACCCTTGTAATTATTTGAAGTGAAAAAAGAATGTTCATTTAAATCTGGTTGTTTTTTTATGATTCAATTTTCAAGTTACGTAATAATCCTTTTAACAGTCATAATGGAACTAAAATCAATAAAACTGCGTCTTTTTATACGAATTGGTTCGGACGATAATTAACTGAAATGCTAATGAAAAAGGCACATAATTTACTTATCTTTCTTTTTCATTCGTTTTGACAGAACATTCAACTAAATTTATTCAAGAATTTATAAGACGAGGATCAGTTTGTGAGAATAATTAAAGAAGTGTAATTGATTTTTTCTGTTCTTTAATCTTTCTCAAAACTGCATGAAAGAAAGCCTAACTAGCAGGGAACATATTAAAGCCCATTTTATTAAAAAATCTGTTTCAATTATCTTAAGTAATCACAATCCGTGATATGGAATTATTTTAAAGGTGTTAAAATGAGCGACGTAGATAATCATCTTTCAAGTAAGTCCTAGCTATTTTTTTTTTATGAATCCATGAAATAAATAGTGATTTACTTTAGCCCATAACAATTAAATATTGCTTTTAGTAAAAGACAATAACAAAAATCTGCTTTTAACAATACCATAACTTTTTCCGTAAAAAGTGTTTCTTAATTAAGGTATGTATTATTTTCCCTTAGTAATAGTTACCATGCATCGAAAGAGATATATTAAAAAAAGTGAAATTATTGTTATTAATGTGCAGAGAATTCACTTACTAAATTAAACCTTCAACTTAAAAAAAGACATATGAATAGTCTATATTATTTAACTGTTTATGATGTTAGACTATTCACGGTTATCTTTTCACTAATCCTGGGAACTTTTTTTTAACGTAAATTGCATAAAATCACCGCATCGCTTCGACCCATATAAAGAGTTATTCTCCGAGTTTCCCAAACCTGCCTCTTTCAATCCAATGATACGACCTCTTTCAAACTCTGACAGTTGCTCGTAATGAGCTCGAATCATGAAGCGAGGTATTTTTTCAGTCTTTGAAAGGTATCCTAAATCACAATGCAACAGGAAGTTTGATCAACAAATTGAGTATTTCAGCACATTTAAACGACGCTGGAGTAAAAAACAACATCTGAATCTCTGCACAAGCGAAAAATTATGTAATGGATTTCTCATTCCGAAAGCACTTGCGTAAGGTCGGAATTTGTTCACAATATCGTGTTATATGCCTCGACTAAGAAGAAGAAATAATTACCAGCAAGTGTCGGAATTCGATATGGAAAGGATCGTTGCCTATCGAGAATGTGAATTATCGTTCTGTGATTTTACTTTTCCCACTGGTCAAATTCCAACCACAGTCATGCGAATATAGAATAAATGGATTGCTGAGGGTCATAGAGAACGGCCTGTATGATCAATACTCCCTTCCATGAATAAAAATATCTCTTCCTGAGAAGACAGATATACTGTGAGGTCAGCCGTGCAAAACTGTATCCACTCGTACGGCAAAACGACATTTGCAGCAGCGTGGACGTTCAGCATAGCGACCATTACTTCGGCTTCCTTTCATAATGCAGCATAGAGAGAGAGATGACGCACCAGATTCGCCATATTTCTCTGTGCTGTTTGACAAAGCTGGATATGGGAGTAACACAGCTGGATACAGGAATGGTACAATGTTGTCTTTTCAGACAAGTACCGGTTCTACGTGCAGTATTCTGATGTCTGTATACGTGTCAGGAGACTCCGAGTAAACCGCTCGTCACCTGCTTGCATTCGATATCAGCGCAGGGGGTCTGCACCTGGTGTGATGTTTTGGACTTCCATTGGATACACAATACGCATATCTCTAGTTTGAATCGATGGTAATGAGAATATAGACTGGTAAAGTTCTGACATCTTAAGTCCAATATCCAATCTTCAGTATCAACCTTCCAGTTTCAGACCTATCATCGAACCCTGCAAGACGCCACATTCCAACAAAATAATGCAAGACCACATGTTGCACACTCTGTTCTGACCTTCCTAGATACACAGGGAATTCGATTGTTGTCCTGACCAGCACGGTCTTCAGATTTGTTACCTAACAAAAATATCTGGTCATAGGTTTCTGAGAGACTTACCAGCCACTCCTCTACATCTAATTCGGTTGATGAAGTGTGGTTTAGACTTGAAACAGCACGGAATGAGTTATCCATTTCTGTCATCTAAGCCCAGTTTGACTTTATGCCCAACCGAGTAAGGGCAGTTTTAGTTGCCAGGAGGAGGAGCTGTTTCAACTAATTTCGTACCCATGTAAACTGCCAAACTGCATGCAAATTTAATTATTTTGTCTTCATTACGTACAATAAATGTCTTTTATTATTATTCCAATAAATATATTTATGCTCAATAAGTATCTTTTCTGTATTTGTTTCCTTCATGATGTTACAATTTTAGTGGTCAGCAATGTGTATTAAATTCATGTATGACATATATATATATATATATATCTTTCTCTCTCTCTCTGTATATATATATATATATGCATATTGATATATTGTTGAGGATATTGTTATAACAATTTTTCAAATGTTTTAAATTAAATTTGCGTAATTTTAATTACGTAATAAACACCATTTAACTGTTCAACCAATAGTTATTCATTGCGTAAATATGGAATTATTTTCCTTTCTTTCAGCAATTACTTAATTTTTCCTGTCTCCTAAGCAAAGAATTTGCTATTCGGTTTGTTTGCTATTGGTTAAGCTGAATGTATTCATTAACTTAATTACGAAGTGTCAGTTCAAGCTTTTTAATTTTGACTTCGACGAAATATGTATATGTGTACTGTATTTAACCTGAAAAACTATGTAATGGTGAAAGCTAAAACTATGTAAATAATTTCGTCTTCACTAGGGTCTAGTAAGTTCTATCTGCACAGAATACAGCTTGGAAATAATAAAATTGATGGCACGTATTTTAAGAGATAAAATAATTAAGACTGAAATTTAATTATTTGGCACCACTACTCTTTTTAAAGATCATGACATATTTAAAACTAATCTAGGGAAAACCGATTGATTAAACTAATTTGATGTAATCACATTTAGTGAAAAACAAAAGTAAGCTAAACCAACTCTCCAAAAATGGAAATCCTTAATTTGAAACATGAATCAACCTTAAGAAAATATTAAAATACTCCTATGGGGTCATATATATTTCTTTCACAACGATGTAAGAAAAAATGAACTGATTGAATTTTTATAATGTTATATATATATATATATATATATTGTATTGTGGGTTGTTGTTGTTTTTTTTTAATTTCATTTCTATTTGAGTAATTAATTTTTAAAGTTTTTTTCTTGAATCTTTTTTAAAAAAATCTTTGTTAAAATCTATTTCTCACTTTGCTGCACCTGTTCCTTTCTTAGTTCTAAATCTTATTCTTAGAGGGTGATACTATCATTTTGTTTAATGATTTGATTTTTTATCGACAAGAATTAGTTTAAGACAAAAATTGTAACATTAATGTTGATTAACGATGAGTTGTTTTTTTCCTTGTTTTAATTCTTAACTATAGTTATATTTTTTAAACAAGATCTAGTTATTTATTTGAAGTTTTATTTTTCTCTTAATTTTGATTTAAATTAAAAGTTTACTCATACGTTTACCTTGATTCTTCATTTTTTGCTTGTTCGGTTATATGAGGTTTTGCTATCATTACTCTTACTGAGCTGTCCCTTTTTGTCGTCAGAATGAAAACAAATATCTTGCATAGATTTTTAAGTGGTCTAAAATTGGAGTAAATAATTGTTGACAAATCACTTCCCAAAAGAATGTGAATAAGCATCTAGGTTTCATGGGAGACGTGCGATCAGACGTTATCATCCCGAAGAATCACTTGCTATTAAAGAAAGCCAGTTAGAAAATCCCAGCTTAAACAATTTGTTGCTTATTCATTCACAATACGTGGTGGGGAGGGAATGAAGCTTAGTATTCCAATTTAATCTGTTTATGCAATAATGAAAAATTATTCCATTTGTACAATATTTATAGATTGAGGTAAAGGAATTAACATAACTTTCCAGTTTCTTACAGTTAATTTTGTTTTACCTGTAGTAGCCCTATGTGCAGATTAAGTTTTCGATTTTTTTCGTAAAGTTGGCGATTAACTTTGAATATTTTTCAGAAAATACCCTTATAGTTTTTCTATCCCATTTTTGTAAATAGTTGATACCTTATTTAAGGAAAGTAATTTTTTTAAATAAATGGAAGCAAATTTGTCACCATTTTTAGTTTGTAACCAACATATGTTGTCGTATTTATGATATGTCTTAATTTTAATAATACGAATACTATTATTTTTGGATCCAAGATTATTTGAAAATTACTTTAGTAAGTTTATTTAAAATCTCTTATCATTTATATATCTTTAGTTTTATCTTATTTTCTGTAATCTTGATCCCAAATCATTTTTTATTATTATTTTTGCTCTATTCACTATTTTTCTATTTATGGCTTTTGCTAAATTTGTTATGAGGTAATTTCTTGAATGAGATGGGTGTAAACCATAAAATATTATCACACCATGCATTCAGTCCAAAGGTAGAAACAACAATTTAAATTACTTTATATTCATTTTAAAAAATATTTTTAAATATATTCAGAATATTCGAAAATACTTCACTATTTTTCATTTTAATCTATGTATGATTTTTATCTTCATGACTGAATCATTATTATTAAAACATATGTATTTACTTAAGAAAGTGTTATTAATTCTAATTGTTTTTATTCCTTGCAATAATTATGATACTAATTGTAGATATTAGAATATGTACAAGTTTCTTTTTGTATTTTTTATAATTGTTCTTTTTATTCATAGTTTTTATAAAAATTATCAAATGTCGATTTTTATTAAAAAGAATAATTATTAAATTATAACTTTTGATGGCTAACCTATCTGAAACCGAAATGTTTCGTATGAGAGCTTGTATAGAGCGATAAACATATGTCACACTAATTCCTATTCTTTATCATATCGACAAATTAGTAAATATTAAATGGAGTGAAACAGCACAAGTATCAAAATCCAGACACATAAACATACTAGGCCCAAAAAGAAAAAAATATATCAATATCAAATATTTGTTATATAAAAGTAAGATATAGAAATGTTACTTTCAGAAAGTGTAGCAAGTGATTATGATATGTTTCTCGTTTTTCTTATGTGTGATAAAGAGTAGCAGTCCTCTTATTTAATATAACATTATAATATTACTGCACAAGATATATCAATTCTCTGAATATTTTATATGCTTTACATGCTTATTTACAACGTATGACAATACTAAAATTATAACAATTTTTGACTTCTGACTTTATGTTAATGTTTTCCTCCATTAGATGAAATATATTATCTATTATTCGCTAGAGAATATATATTCCTTAAATAAAAGAGAAACGGACGGTTCTAACTCACATCTGCTTACAATTCTACATTGTTTCTTATAGTTACAATTTCTTATATTAAGCTAGCTGAGGGTAATATGACAAATATAGGTACTATAGCCACTTGAAGATTTCAGGATTAATATCCAATTTAACAAGCAGATGATCTGTAGTTTTGAAAGTAAAATTAGGTAGAAGCTATTGCAATACGCTGAGCTGGCTTTTTCTAATAATCTTTCCTCAGGACGAGGTTACAATTGATTGCATGGCTTACAAGGGCAGCATTTGTTATTTTGCTCTGGTAAGTTTATCTTTTTTTTTTCGGGGAGGGGAGGGGATGATGAATCGAAAGAATGTAATACAGCATTGATTATGTTAGGTTTTAAGTATTCAGCAATAATATAGGATTAATTTTCGTTTTGAGAACATATTGTTTCATGAAGTGAATAACATTGTTTTTGGAAAAATGTATTTGTAGGTAGTACGGCTATAATATCTTTCAGTCTTTCGAATATGGCCATGGTAAGCCGATGATGTCTATCAGAGGTCGCATAACCTTTACAAGTGACTGTAATACTTGCATGAAATTTTTTTTCTGGTCTGAGCTACACATCACCAACCGAACAAAGGATCAGAGGAATCTAAAGTCAAGAGAGTAGGAGTTTTGCTTCTTTTCTTATTTACTTTTGATTAATTTCAAATAGAAATAAAATTAATTCATAAAATGTGAAAATATTTTTTTATACTGATAGTTTTGTTTAAGCGTTGAATAATTGTGTAGAAATGAATTTATAATGAAAAGTAGAATCCCTCCACTGGTCATGTTACCTGCAAAAAATGCTTTTGCAAAATATTACATTTGAAAATGAAAAGCTTAGATCAAAATTAAAAATCCTATAATAATTTAAAAAGAGCTAAGAGATAATTATAATACTTATGCATTTTTCATAAGTTTAACTTCCATTTCAGCCATCGTAATTTCAGTTTGCAACAAGAATGCCCGTATTACGCTCAGGTACGTTATTATAATTTTTGCTCTTTATGCTGCAAGGCATTTTCGACATTTTAGCTTAGAAGTTTTACAAGATATAGATCTCTTCTCTCCCTGAGATTAATTATTGATTTTAATACTATGAAATTTAGAGATTAAAGAGGCTAAAGTGATCATACAGTTAGAGAGAGGAGGAATGGATCATACATGAGAATCAAATACAATGAATAATAAGAAGACTGCCATTACACAATGAGAAAACCGTCATTTGGTGGATTCATCAAATTTACTATAGAACTGGAATTAAAATTGACGGTTATACATAATTAGGTATGATAATTGGTGCCCTGCAGTAGATATAGGCGAATAACTTTATGTATTATGTGTTTGGATGTATGTATGTCTTGAAATATGAGTTGCGGATGAAACCATCGTGTGAGTGTTTTACGAATTCCTGCGTGCGTGTGTCGTATTATGGTGAATTTCGTATTTAAATGTGTCACCGAGAGAGATACAGGGTTGTCACAAAGAAAATTAATGTATCATTTCCTCCCGAATGGACCGGTAACTTTCCTGGGCATTAAGTAAATATATTACCCTCAAAGGTTCTTTCCACAGTGATTTCAAGAAATGCAAGAGGAACTGGTCCAAATTAAAACCCATTATTACATAATTGGAGCGAACCTCGAACAAAAATATACAAAAAAAGATATATAATAGTTCTGCTAATTGTTTACTTCTATGTTTTGTTACACATGGTTTCTTGAACAGATATATAGCAAAAGAGGAATATTAAAACGCATTTACTCATAGTATAGAATCAATGAAAAAATATCATGTTTCAAAACATGTACATCTAACATAAACGAAAAATATTACTACTCTCCCGAATTTTTGAATAAAAGTATGCTTACATTTCAACAAAAACAATAAAGCCTCTTTTAGATCATTTGTTTTTAAATGTATTTTTACTCTTTTCTTGTTGTCATTCATTTTTATACCCTCTCTCTCTTCAATTGTATATATTTAATAGAATTACATAATACTTGTATTTATGAATCTACTACGCAATTCTTCCAAACACGTTTCTAAACTTGCAAATAAATGAAGCGGAAAGGAGCAATGTAGTACAGATTTCTTCTCCAAACAATTTTCTAGATTAAAACTCTATAAATAAATATGAAATCTATAAGTAAATCTTAATAAATCTGAAACTAGTTTTAAGGTGCCTTGCGCCAAACTTTAACATAGAATACCTACCCGTTATTTTCGGATTTCAATCAATACGCACCCTTTTTATTTTTATAGACAAAGTAATCTACAGCCGTAAGACATTTGTCTATGCTTACAAATTACTCTCTGAACTAATTTCATACGCCTGATAACTTACGCAAAGAAAGTACTCGTATTTGTGTGTTATATGAGTTTACTATGCACATTATGTGCAACAGAAGACACAAAATATTCATATTGACATTACTTGATTTCAATTCATGCCTTCGAAAGAATTTAGTTCATTTTTATCACTGTATCGATCCATTCGATGTAATTATTTGAACGTCAAATGTAGGCTCTTTTTTTACTTGAAACTCTCGTGAACTTTTAAGAATCTTTCTCCTTTCTAACTAATCTGTTGAACTGTTTGCTTTTGGAGGTAAATGTTTGCGTAAGTGATTTACTAGGGAAATATTGGATTGATTTATTAGTTTTGTTTAAGCTTTTATCTCTTTATTTGAAGAAAGCAGTTTCTGAAATCCAGGTTGAAATCAGATACTATTTGCTTTAATACATGTTGAAATGACAGTATATGGGTCACCCTAATGAAAGTGGGACTGCTGTTGATTTGAAGATTTTAATGTGAGCAGTGTGGTAAGTGCATTGAATAAAGAATGATACATAAAGAACGCAATGGCTGTAACACTTTCGTTGCTGAATGATAAAAACATCTCAGTGGTTCACGAGATGATGAATACTCAGAATGAAATGCCTCTGTTTATTGTGAAAGGAACTATTCTTAACGACAATTTGAACCACAAAGTCGTTTGCGGATTACCGACTTTTAGGAGCTTTTCTGAGTGGGTTAAAGACGTAGTAGTCGCAAAGAGTGACATCAGGGCTATATGAGGGATGTTTGAGGCTTTCCCATAAAAATCGCTGCAACGAGTCTTTGCACGTAGTTGCCACGCGATGCCGGACGTTATCTTGGAACAGAATAATCCCTTTTGACAAATCATCATATTTGAAGATTCAGTCATAATTTCAGTTTTTGTTTGGTGGCGCAAAAACTAGAAGCATTAACTTTGATGAGGAAATGCGTGAACATTTTCTTTATTGACAGACAGTGGTGCTACTATCTCGCACATAGTAACTCAACGATTCTACCTCCCCAAATTGTCCACTGCAGTAACTATTTCTTGGATGATAACTACATACGCTTGAACTAGTTGAAACATGTGGTCCTTATAATAGTTCGTCCATCTTAGAATACGGATATATGTAAAATACACATTTAGTCCGTCTGTGAAATATTGAGATACATTCCGTCTCAATACATTTAACAGCAGATAATTATTCTCTACTAAGCTCCTTTTCCCTGTTTCATATATACCAACTACACCTTTACTATTATTGAAATCATCCATAAAACAATCGGTAACAATTGATTTTGCTTCCACACAATCACAGAGACAATTATATTCAGAAAGTACTGCTTACTTTCTCACCAATCAAAACTCATTTTTGTCGCATACTTAGCGTTCTGCCTCTCCATGCGACCTCAAACGTGCGACATTCCAATATTCTTTTCGGCAATTTTTATATAAATTTCAGACCAATACTACGTTCAGAGTAATCTGGAAATGTAATTCAAGTGATGCATCAAATGGATCTGTGAAATGTTGAAATAGGTTTGCGGAATGAAGTTTAAAGAACCCACTTATTAATTCTCTGAAAAATAAACTGTAATCAAAATAGCTACACTCATCCTCTTTAACCTATAAATTACTTGTTGCTGGAATAACTTAGTTGATTTTCAAATAACGTTTGATAGCGACTATGAAAGTATGAAATCAAATTTTTTAAAAAATATCGCAAATATTTAATTTAAAATGAAAGATATGCTTGATGTATCTATACCATCATATCTTTTCTTTTTCAATTTAAATTTAAACTATTTTAGGAATTACCTTATCGTGCATTTCTTTTTACTAAGACCCATTCAAAAAATTTATATGATTTATATACCAGATAGAAGCTTCAAAAGTCTGCATTGTGTTAATTAAACTTGGATAAGCTTATTCTATACATTAAATACAACATTTATTATTTCAAATCTATATTTGAATTAAAGAATAAGCCTTTAAATATTATAACTATATAGCAAATTTCATTCTATTTCAGATATATGTTATCAGAAGAAAAACTTCATCATCTTTAGAATTAAAAGTTAAGTATTCATCAATTACTAATTTCTTAAAAAACAGATAAAAATTACGTATAATTGCAAGAAATCAAACACACGTAAGCTACGTTTCATGATTTTCAGTTATTGATTTTTTTTATATGAAAGTGAGAAAGTGATGAAACTGTTTTAACAAGCATACACTTTACGAAAATTTATTACATAACATCAGTTCAAAACATCTAACTACACTACAATGATTATCAATATGGTTTTAAATGTAATAATTCATAGCGTATATGTCTTAGCGTGTTTTTTAAAATCTGAATTATGTCTTTATCAATACTTAATTTCATTTTATCATTAACTATTATTTGTCGGTTTCATTAAACACTAATTGAATTTTCCAGAACAATATATCATGTCCGTGGGTGCATGTTATTCCCTAATGGACTGAGGAACATTCTGGACACTTTCAGAGAATAATTTAGTCACTTATACCGTCAGACTTGAAGCCCTTTGAAAATACATGGGACATGATTTAAATATCAGTTTGTGCTCAAAATTCTGATATATATATATATATATATATATATATATATATATA
>BMAW01098140.1:0-28791 GCA_019974015.1 Nephila pilipes | reverse complement strand
ATATATATATATATATAAATCCACACACAAATATATATGTTTAAAGATATTTACTATGTTTAATATACAATTCTTTGGCAATATCTTATGTCCGACTGAGTCTATTGCTTGTTTTTAATTATTATCATTTTGCCTGTGTTTAATATGAGAAAAACTTGTAAAATAAAAACTATTTTCTTATTAAATTGTCACATGGTTTTTATAAAAACATGTTTTAATGAATCAGGATTAGTTTATCAAAAAAAAAAAGAAGTTTAAAAAAATAGTGATGCAATTATTTTCTTATTTTTGTTGGATATCAATGCATATTTGCTTTCCTTTTCCCTAACATAAAATAGATTGCGCCGCACCATGTAAGCTCCGGCTGCGCATGCGCGCGAAGGATAGCGAAGTTCTCTCCTAATAACTATTACGTCACTATTACTCCAAGCGTGAAGCGTAGTTTGCCTCGCTATCTTTTGTATTTGTCTTTTTGTAAATAAACTAGCTTTTAGTTATTGTACTAAGGTTCTCACTGTATTTACTTCCAGCAATTATAAATAAAATAAGTAATTAAAATGAGAAGAGAATTTTATGTAAAAAGTTTTAAAAATATAATTTAAAGTATTTC
The DNA here is from genome assembly GCA_019974015.1 of Nephila pilipes. Lineage (NCBI taxonomy): Eukaryota > Metazoa > Arthropoda > Arachnida > Araneae > Nephilidae > Nephila > Nephila pilipes. The sequence continues at coordinate 28,181 of BMAW01098140.1, read as the reverse complement.
CTTTTAAAACTGATGAATGATATAAAAACAAAAAAATCTTAAATTTGCTCTGAATATATTTTTTTAAAAAGATTTATCACAAATGAAATGCTTTCCTAGTCATTTTTTTTTGTAAAAATACTTCCTTTTTGTTAGCATTTATGATAGTTTGTTGATCATGATTTAATAAAAAATGCTTTTAATGTCAAAAATTATTTTTCTTAAAAAAATCGATCTTTTTCGTAAACATATGCAATGTATCACAAATATATATCAAAAAAATTTCCCTTATACGAAAAGCAACATTTTTCTATTTTTGTCCGTAGAAAATTTGTAAAATTGAAATGTGCAACAGCAATAACAGTACTACAAGGAATTTAATTTTAAAAAAAATCTGAAAATTATTTTGAGATAAAAAGTGATATATTCCTCAATTAAATATTTTCTCCCTTATTTGGTATATAATAATAATTTTAAAATTGATATGGTAATATGTACGCTAATTTTGAAGCAAGATATTTGTGATTCTGAAATATGTTTAAAATGTTATGTTATTCTGAACTTAAGATTAATTTTCAGCATAAATATTTATTAATATTGATTGCGATGTAAATTTTTCAATTAACATTTTCCATTGCTCTATGATGTTTATGAAAGATATTAATAAAGAAAGAAATCAAAGTAGATGGGCTTTAACTCTTTCGGGACTAACGTACCATATACGTATCACTCGCAATCGTATTTCACGGCTGAGGTATCTAATACGCATCACTAGAGAATACGCTCAGGGGCCGAATGATTCGTATACACATTCTGAGGTGGAACGTTTTCTAAATATCTCTAGATGACACCTTGTGACCATTATTTTCTTACTGAACTGTAGTTTTAAGATCTTGATCTTCAACTTGATTACAGTCTGTCTTAATTCAATATTTTCCTCACCAGCTGTTGTGGGGGAAGAAGGAAAGCGTAATGTAAGCAAACTGAACTCGGGCTCTTTGAACTTCCCTGTGGGGTACGTTCGAGTTTCTGGTTTTTCACCGAATGTTTTTATATTGGTTTTTGCTATATATATTTTTTATTTCATTCATTTTTCATTCATTCTCTACCCCCAGTACTGTTTGACTTTGCGTTGCTTTTGGATGTATTTCGTTTACTTCCCTTTTTTATTTCGGGAAGCCTTGACTCCTGCTAATAATTGGGAAAAGCGTTGTGTATCAGAAGAATATACTCCCATTATTGATGAGCGAATTAATGATGAGCGATTGATTAATTTTCTAAAAGGTTTGGAAGGAGTATTTCTAACGATTCTGTTGTGAACATTTTGTCAGAGACGGACAAAACAGGACTATGCGCTTCTCCACGCTTCGAGAATAAACGCAGACGGTTTTCACATTAAGTTTTGATACTTGTAAATAGTCTTTATTAAATATTTTTTATTAATTTTAAAATTTATTTATGTTTTTGTCAGTAGGACTTCGAAATAATTTCAATAGTACTTCTGAAAATTAATTCTCAAATTTAGCACTACTTTATAAACATTTTTCTGTAAATTAAAGAAAAAAGAAAAGTGCTAATTTTAAAATATATGACAGCCTTCATAAATATCTAAAATTTTATCAAAAAAATATAATATTAGGACAAAAACTTTTTTTGTGATTTTTTCTCGATAGTTAGGATTAGCGATGCGAAATCCTCGGCCAGTGCGACAGTTCCTTTCGATTCTTCTCCGTCCCCATAAAACGTCCTACGCCAAGCCGTGCCATGCCGAAAAAGTTGGAATCAGACTTAAACACCTGTGATGCAGTAACGTACTGAACAGTAACAAAAATGTCATGTTTTACCAAAAAAAATAGAGAAAATGAAATGTTTCTTTATTAAAAAGAAAGTTTATGAAAATATTTAAAAAAATCTGCTACTGTTTATATATATATATATAATTCAATTATTGCTTAACGAAACTAACTAATAACTAATAATAGTTAAATAGTTAATGATGATATAAAATTAAGTATTAATGAAGACATAATTCAGATTTTAAAAAATACGCTTACACATATATGTTACGAATTATTACTTTTTAAAACCATATCGATAATTATTGTAGTGTAGTTTGATGTTTTGAAATGATGTTACATAATAACTTTTCGTAAAGTTTATGCTTCTTAAATCAATTTTATCACTTCACCACTTTCAACTAAAAATTCCATCACTGAAAATCATGAAACGTAGCTTATGTATGTTTGATTTCTTGTATGTATACGTAATTTTTACCTGTTTTTTAAGAAAATAGTGATTAATGGATACTTAGTTTTTATTTCTAAAGACGATGAAGTGATTATTCTGATAAAATATATCTGGTATGGAATGAAAATTACTATATATTTAAAAGATTTGAAGGCTTACTCTTTAATTCAAGTATGGATTTGCAATGATAAATATTGTATTTAATGTATTGTGAAAAGGCTTATCCAAGTTTAATTAACACAATGAAGGATTTGTAGCTTCTATCTGCTATATAAACAATTTAAATATTTTGAATGAGTCTTAGTAAAAAGAAATGTATGATAAGGTTATTCCTAAAATAGTCTAAATTGAAAAAGAAAAGACATGATGGAATAGATACATTAAGTGTATCTTTCTTTTTAAATTAAATATTTGCGATTTTTCTTGAAAAATTTGATTTCATACTTTCATAGTCGCTATCATACGTTATTTGAAAACCAACGAAGTTATTTCAGCAACAAGTACTTTCCAGGTTAAAAAGGATGAATGAAGTTATTTAAATTAAAGTTTATTTTATTGAAAATTAACAAGTGTGGCCTGTAACCTTCATTCCGCGTGCCTATTTCAACATTTTAGAGGCCCGTTAGATGCATCACTTAAATTACATTCTTAGATTACACTAAACGTAGTATTTTTCTGAACTTCATATAAAAATTGCCGAAATGAATATTGGAATGTGGGGCGTTTGAGGTTCGCAAGAAGAGGCAGAACGCTATGTATGCGCCAATAATGAGGTTTGATAGGTGAGAAAGCAAGCAGTACTTTCTGAATACAATTGCCTCTGAGATTGCTTGGAAGCAAAAGTAATTGCTACCGATTGGATCATGGATGACTCCAATTGTAGTAAACGTGTAATTGGTATATATTAAATAAGGGAAAGGAGCATAGTAGATATTAGTTATTTGCTAGTAAATGTATTGAGATGGAATGTATCTCAATATTTCACGGACGGACTAAATGTGTATTTTACATATATCTGTGTTCTAATAATGCAGTGAATGTATAAGAAGATGAGTGAACTATTATAAGGACCACAAGTTTCAACTAAGTTAAGTGTATGTAGTTATTATCCAAGAAATAGTTACTGCAATGGACAACCTGGGGAGGCAGAAATCTTTGAGTTACTATGTGCGAGATAGTAGCACCACTGTTTGTCAATAAAGAAACTGTTCACTCATTTCATCATCAAAGTTAATGCATCTAGTTTTTGCGCCTTCAAACAAAAACTGAAATTATGACTGAATCTTTAAATATGATGATTTGTCAAAAGGGATTCATCTGTTCCAGGATAACGTCCGGCATCGCGTGGTTACTACGTGCAAAGACTCGTTGCAGCGATTTTTATGGGAAAGCCTCAAACATCCCTCATACAACTCTGATTTCACCCTTTGCGACTACTACGTCTTTAACCCACTCATGAAAGCTCATAAAAGATGATAATTCGCAAACGACATTGCGGTTCAAATTGCCGTCTAGGAATAATTCCTTTGACAATAACGGAGGCTTTTCATTCTGAGTATTCATCATCTCGTGAACCACTGCGATGTTTTTATCATTCAGCAACGAAAGTGTTACAGCCATTGCGTTCCTTATGTATCATTCTTTATTCAGTGCACTTACCACACTTTTCACATTGAAACATTTAAATCAGCAGCAGTCCCACTTTCATTAGGGGGACCCATATACTGGCACTTCAACATGTATTAAAGCAAATAGTATCTGATTTCAACCTGGATTTCAGAAACTGCTTTCTTTAAATAAAGAGATAAAAGCTGAGACTAAACTAATAAATCAATCCAATATTTTCCTAGTAAATCACTTACGCAAACATTTACCTCCAAAAGCAAACAGTTCAACAGATTAGTTAGAAAGGAGAAAGATTCTTAAAAGTTCACGAGAGTTTCAAGTAAAAAAAGAGCCTACATTTGACGTCCAAATAATTACATCGAATCGATCGATACAGTGATAAAAATAAACTAAATTATTTCGAAGACATGAATTGAAATCAAGTAATGTCAATATGAATATTTTGTGTCTTCTGTTGCACATAATGTGCATAGTAAACTCATATAACACACAAATACGAGTACTTTCTTTGCGTAAGTTATCAGGCGTAGGAAATTAGTTCAGAGAGTAATTTGTAAACATAGAAAAATGCCTTACGGCTGTAGATTACTTTGTCCATAAAAATAAAAAGGGTGCGTATTGATTGAAATCCGAAAATAACGGGTAGGTATTCTAGGTTAAATTATGGCCCAAGGTACCTTAAAACTAGTTTCAGATTTATTAAGATTTATTTATAAATTTCATATTTATTTATAGAGTTTTAATCTAGAAAATTGTTTGAAAGAGAAGAAATCTGTACTACATTGCTCCTTTCCGCTTCATTTATTTGCATGTTTAGAAACGTAGTTGGAAGAATTGCTTAGTAGATTCATAAATACAAGTATTATGCAATTGTTTTAAATATATACAGTTGAAGAGAGAGAGAATAAAAATAAATGACAACAAGAAACGAGTAAAAATACATTTAAAAAACAAATAACCTAAAAGAGGCTTTATTGTTTTTGTTGAAATGTAAACATAATTTTATTCAAAATTTCGGGATCGTAGTAATATTTTTGGTTTATGTTAGATGTACATGTTTTGAAACATGATATTTTTTATTGATTCAATACTATGAGTAAATGCGTATTAATATTCCACTTTTGCTATATATCTGTTCCAGAAACCATGTGTAACAAAACATAGAAGTAAACAATTAGCAGAACTATTATATATCTTTGTTTGTATATTTTTATTCGAGGTTTGCTTCAGTCATGGAATAGTGGGTTTTAATTTGGGAGAGTTCCTCTTGAATTTCTTGAATTCACTGTGGAAAGTGTCTTAACACTCATATTACCTCAAAGGTGTCTGTCTTAAACACTCACCTTTGAGGGTAATATGTTTATTTAATGCCCAGGGTTGTTACAGGTCCATTCGGAAGGAAAGGAAACATTAATTTTCTTTGTGACAACCCTGTATCTCTCCCGGTGACACATTTAAATAAGAAATTCACCAAAATGCGAGACACGAACGCAGGAATTCGTAAAACACTCACACAATGTTCCTATACGCAATACATATTTCAAGACATACATGCATCCAAACACATAATACATAAAGTTATTCGCCTATATTATCATACCTAAGTTATGCAGATAGTTATGTAACCATCAACTTTAATTCCAGTTCTATAGTAAATTTGATGAATCCACAAAATGACGGTTTTCTCATTGTGTAATGGCAGTCTTCTTATTATTCACTGTATTTGATTCTAATGTATGATCCATTCCTCCTCTCTTTAACTGTATGATCACTTTAGCCTCGTTATTCTCTAAATTTCATAGAATTAAAATATATAATTAATCTCAGGGAGAGAAGAGATCCATATCTTGTACAACTTTTAAGCTAAAATGTCGAAAAGGCCTTGCAAAATTATAATAAGGTACCTGAGCGTAATACGGACATTCTTGTTGCAAACTGAAATTATGATGGCTGTAACGAAGGTTAAACTAATGAAAAATGCATAAGTATTATAATTATCTCTTAGCTCTTTAAATTACTATAAGATTTTAATTTTAATCTAAGTTTTTCATTTTCAAATGTAATATTTTGCAAAAGCATTTTTTGCAGGTAACATGACCAATGTAGTGATTCTCCTTTTCATAATAAATTCATTTCTACTCAATTGTCCAACGCTTAGACAAAACTATCAGTATAAATTTTTTTTTTCATATTTTATGAATTAATTTTATTTCTATTTGAAATTAGTCAAATATAAATAAAAGAAAAAAAGCCAAACTCCTACTCTCTTGACTTTAGATTCTTCTTATCCTTTATTCGGTTGGTGATGTGTAGCTTAGACCAAAAAAAAAAAAGTTTTCATGCAAGTATTACAGTCACTTGTAAAGGTAATGCGACCTCTGATAGACATCATCGGCTTCCCAAGGCCATATTCGAAAGACTGAAAAATAATATTGCCGTACTACCTACAAATACATTTTTCCGAAAACAATGTTATTTAATTCATGAAACAATTTGTTCTCAAACAATTTAAGAAAATTATCCCATATTATTGCTGAGTACTTAAAAACCTAACATAATCAATGCTGTATTACATTCTTTTGATTCATCAACCCCTCCCCCCCCACCAAAAAAAAAGATAAACTTACCAGAGCAAAATAACAAATGCTGCCCTTGTAAGCCATGCAGTCAATTATAACCTCATCCTGAGGAAAGATTATTTGAAAAAGCCAGCTCAGAGTATTGCAATAGCTTCTACATAATTTTACTTTCAAAAGAACAGATCATCTGTTTGTTAAATTAGATGTTAACCCTAAAATCATCAAGTGGCTATAGTACCTATATTTGTCATATTACCCTAAGTTAGCTTAATATAAGAAATTGTAACTATAAGAAATAATGCAGAACTGTAAGCAGATGTGTGTTAGGATAGTCAATTTCTCTTTCATATAAAGAATATATATTCTCTAGCGAATAATGGATAACATATTTCATCTAATGGAGGAAAACATTAACTTAAAATCAGAAAGTCAAAAATTCTTATAATTTTAGTATTGTCATACTTTGTAAATAAGCATATAAAGTATGTAAAATATTCAGAGAATTGATATATCTTGTGCAGTAATATTATAATGTAATATTAAATAAGGAGACTGCTACTCTTTATCACACATAAGAAAAACGAGAAACATATTATAATCATTTGCTACACTTTCTGAAAATAACATTTCTGTATCTTACTTTTATATAACAAATATTTGGTATTGATATATTTGTTTTTTTTTGGGCCTTGTATGTTTATGCATTTGGAATTTGAAACTTGAGGTGTTTCACTCCATTTAATATTTACTAATTTGTCGATATGATAAAGAATAGAAATTAGTGTGACATATGTTTATCGTTCTATTCAAGCTCTCATACAAAAAAGTTTGGTTTCAGATAGGTCAGCCATCAAAAGTTATAATTTAATAATTATTCTTTTTAGTCAAAATCGACATTTGATAATTCTTATAAAAACTATGAATAAAAAGAACAATTATAAAAAATACAAAAAAACTTATATATGTATTTTAACATCTAAAATTAATATCATAATTATTGCAAGGAGTAAAAACAATTAAAATTAATAACACTTTCTTAAGTAAATACATATGTTTTAATAATAATGATTCAGTTATGAAGATATGTCATATACGGATTAAAATGAAAAATAGTGAAGTATTTTCGAAAATTCTGAATATATTTTAAAAAAAATAAATAAAAAAGATTTTGAAGTAATTTAAATTGCTGTTTCAACCTTTGGACTGAAATGCATGGTGTGATAATATTTTATGGATTACACCCATCGCATTCAAGAAATTACCTCATAACAAAATTTAGCAAAAGCCGTAAATAGAAAAATGGCGAAAAGAGCAAAAATAATAATAAAAAAAATGGTTTGGGATCAAGATTACAGAAAATAAGATAAAACTAAAGATATATAAATGATAAGAGATTTTAAATATACTTACTAAAGTATTTTTCAAATAATCTCGGATCCAAAAATAATAGTACTCGTATTATTAATGTTAAGACATTTCATAAATACCACAACATATGTTTGTTACAAAGTAAAAATGGCTACAAAATCGCTTCCATTTATTTAAAAAAATTACTTTTCTTAAATAAGGTAACAATTCTTTACAAAAATGTGATAGAAAAACAATAAGAGTATTTTCTGGAAAATATTCAAAGTTAATCGCCAACTTTAGTAACATTACAAAAAAATCGAAAACTTAATCTGCACATAGGGCTACTACAGGTAAAACAAAATTAACTGTAAAAAACTGGAAAATTATGTTAATTCCATTACCTCAATCTATAAATATTCTACAAATGGAATAATTTTTCATTATTGCATAAACATGTTAAATTGGAATACTACCTGGAAATTGTTTAATAAATAAGCTGGGATTTTTTAACTGGCTTTCTTTAATAGCAAGTCATTCTTCGTGATGATAACGCCTGATCTCTCGTCTCCAGTGAAACCTAGATGTTTACTCAAATTCTTTTGGGAAGTGATATGTCAACAATTATTCTCTCCAATTTCAGACCCCTTAAAAATCTATGCAAAAGAATTGTTTTCATTCGGATGACGAAAAGGGAGAGCTCAGTACGAGTAATGATAACAAAACCTCATATAACCGAACAAGCAAAAAATGAAGAATTAAGGTAAATGTATGAGTAAACTTTTAATATAAATCAAAATTAAGAGAAAACTAAAACATCAAATAAATAACTAGATCTTGTTTAAAAAATATAACTATAGATAATTTTTTAACTATAGTTTAACTATAGTTATTTAATTCCTTAACTATTTTAGAATTAAAACAAGGAAAAAAAACTCATCATTAATCAACATTAATGTTACAACTTTTGTCTTAAATTAATTCTTGCCGATAAAAAATCAAATCATTAAACAAAATGATAGTATCACCCTCTAAGAATAAGATTTAGAACTAAGAAAGGAATAGGTGCAGCAAAGTGAGAAATAGATTTTAACGAAGATTCAAGAAAAAAAACTTTAAAAATTAATTACTCGAAATGAAATTAAAAAAAAACAACAACAACCCACAATACAATATATATATATATATATATATAACATTATAAAAATTCAATCAGTTCATTTTTTCTTACATCATTGTGAAAGAAAATATATGACCTCATAGGAGTATTTTAATATTTTCTTAAGGTTGATTCATGTTTCAAATTAAGGATTTCCATTTTTGGAGAGTTAGTTTAGCTTATTTTTGTTTTTTGACTAAATGTGATTACATCAAATTAGTTTAATCAATCGGTTTTCCCTAGATTAGTTTTAAATATGTCATGATCTTTAAAAAGAGAAGTGGTGCCAAATAATTAAATTTCGGTCTTAATTATTTTATCTCTTAAAATACGTGCCATCATTTTTATTATTTCCATGCTGTATTCTGTGTAGAAAGAACTTATTAGACCCTAGTGAAGACGAAATTATTTGCATAGTTTTAGCTTTCACGATTACATAGTTTTTCAGGTTAAATACAGTACATATATACATATTTCGTCGAAGTCAAAATTAAAAAGCTTGAACTGACACTTTGTAATTAAGTTAATGAATACATTCAACTTAACCGATAGCAAACAAATCGAATAGCAAATTCTTTGCTTAGGAGACAGGAACAATTAAGTAATTCTTTAAAGAAAGGTAAATAATTCCATATTTACGCAATGAATAACTATTGGTTGAAAAGTTAAATGGTGTTTATTACGTATTTAAAATTACGCAAATTTAATTTAAAACATTTGAAAAATTGTTATAACAATATCCTCAACAATATATCAATATGCATATATATATATATATACAGAGAGAGAGAGAAAGATATATATATATATATATATGTCATACATGAATTTAATACACATTGCTGACCACTAAAATTGTAACATCATGAAGGAAACAAATACAGAAAAGATATTTATTGAGCATAAATATATTTATTGGAATAATAATAAAAGACATTTATTGTACATAATGAAGACAAAATAATTAAATTTGCATGCAGTTTGGCAGTTTATATGAGTACGAAATTAGTTGAAATAGCTCCTCCTCCTGGCAACTAAAACTGCCCTTACTCGGTTGGGCATAGAGTCAAACTGGGCTTAGATGACAGAAATGGATAACTCATTCCGTGCTGTTTCAAGTCTAAATCACACTTCATCAACCGAATTAGATGTAGAGGAGTGGCTGGTCAGTCTCTCAGAAACCTATGACCAGATATTTTTGTTAGGTAACAAATCTGAAGACCGTGCTGGTCAGGACAACAATCGAATTCCCTGTGTATCTAGGAAGGTCAGAACAGAGTGTGCAACATGTGGTCTTGCATTATTTTGTTGGAATGTGGCGTCTTGTAGGGTTCGATGATAGGTCTGAAACTGGAAGGTTGATACTGAAGATAGGATATTGGACTTAAGATGTCAGAACTTTACCAGTCTATATTCTCATTACCATCGATTCAAACTAGAGATATCCAATTGTATTGTCTAGAGATATCCAATTGTATTGATTGTGTATCCAATGGAAGTCCAAAACATCACACCAGGTGCAGACCCCCTGCGCTGATATCGAATGCAAGCAGGTGAAGAGCGGTTTACTCGGAGTCTCCTGACACGTATACAGACATCAGAATACTGCACACAGAACCGGTACTTGTCTGAAAAGACAACATTGTACCATTCCTGTATCCAGCTGTGTTACTCCCGTATCCAGCTTTGTCAAACAGCACAGAGAAAGATGGCGAATCTGGTGCGTCATCTCTCTCTCTATGCTGCATTATGAAAGGAAGCCGAAGTAATGGTCGTTATGTTGAATGTCCACGCTGCTGCAAATGTCGTTTTGCCGTACAAGTGGATACAGTTTTGCACGGCTGACCTCACAGTATATCTGTCTTCTCAGGAAGAGATATTTTTATTCATGGAAGGGAGTATTGATCATACAGGCCGTTCTCTATGACCCTCAGCAATCCATTTATTCTATATTCGCATGACTGTGGTTAGAATTTGACCAGTGTGAAAAGTAAAATCACAGAACGATAATCCACATTCTCGATAGGCAACGATCCTTTCCATATCGAATTCCGACACTTGCAGGTAATTATTTCTTCTTCTTAGTCGAGGCATATATAACACGATATTGTGAACAAATTCCGACCTTACGCAAGTGCTTTCGGAATGAGAAATCCATTACATAATTTTTCGCTTGTGCAGAGATTCAGATGTTGTTTTTTACTCCAGCGTCGTCTAAATGTGCTGAAATACTCAATTTGTTAATCAAATTTTCTGTTGCATTGTGATTTAGGATACCTTTCAACGACTGAAAAAATACCTCGCTTCATGATTCGAGCTCATTACGAGCAACTGTCAGAGTTTGAAAGAGGTCGTATCATTGGATTGAAAGAGGCAGGTTTGGGAAACTCGGAGAATAACTCTTTATATTGGTCGAAGCGATGCGGGGATTTTATGCAATTTACGTAAAAAAAGTTCCCAGGATTAGTGAAAAGATAACCGTGATTAGTCTAACATCACAAACAGTTAAATAATATAGACTATTCATATGTCTTTTTTAAGTTGAAGGTTTAATTTAGTAAGTGAATTCTCTGCACATTAATAACAATTATTTCACTTATTTTAATATATCTCTTTCGATGCATGGTAACTATTACTAAGGGAAAATAATACATACCTTAATTAAGAAACACTTTTTACGAAAAAAGTTATGGTATTGTTAAAAGCAGATTTTTGTTATTGTCTTTTACTAAAAGCAATATTTAATTGTTATGGGCTAAAGTAAATCACTATTTATTTCATGGATTCATAAAAAAAAATAGCTAGGACTTACTTGAAAGATGATTATCTACGTCGCTCATTTTAACACCTTTAAAATAATTCCATATCACGGATTGTGATTACTTAAGATAATTAAAACAGATTTTTTAATAAGATGGGCTTTAATATGTTCCCTGCTAGTTAGGCTTTCTTTCATGCAGTTTTGAGAAAGATTAAAGAACAGAAAAACTCAATTACACTTATTTAATTATTCTCACAAACTGATCCTCGTCTTATAAATCCTTGAATAAATTTAGTTGAATGTTCTGTCAAAACGAATGAAAAAGAAAGATAAGTAAATTATGTGCCTTTTTCATTAGCATTTCAGTTAATTATCGTCCGAACCAATTCGTATAAAAAGACGCAGTTTTATTGATTTTAATTCCATTATGACTGTTAGAAGGATTATTACGTAACTTGAAAATTGAATCATAAAAAAACAACCAGATTTAAATGAACATTCTTTTTTCACTTCAAATAATTACAAGAGTAATCAATCATAGCATTTTTATCATTCTATAAAAATATGACCTGTGATTTCCAAAAAGCATTCAGGCGTTATTCTGTTCTTTTTTTCTATCACAAAATAAAAATTTGATGAAGAAAAAACAAGCCTTAAAGCCGTCCCATTTCTGATTTATGACGTTAATAACGAACTTGCATAAACATATAAAATAATATTCAATAGAGGAAGAAAGATTATTATTAGACTAACAACATATCATAACTATTAACAACACCTAATATTAATTCGTATTAGTGGTTGTGAACCTATCTTGTTCATACTTCACTTACCAATACAAATCTAAAAGTTTTGTTTTGTCTAATGGTTAATCTGTAATTTTATATTAGATACCATACAGGCAAAGGAGTGCATTTATGAATTTAACAAGTATTCCAATTCTAATGAACGAAAAACCAAAAACTGTAAGTTGCATAAATAATTTTGAAAGAATAATTTTATAATGAATATATTGCATTTAATCATTTATGGACTGTTGTGGTATCAAGGATGCATAAATGGTATGGTAATGAAAAGCTACCATTTCACTGAATACGGAAGTTAAGAATTAAATATGAACATTTTAACATTTTTCGATCGCAGTGTGGTTTTTTAAATTAAGAGATAGTGATAAAGATCAAGAACTTGAGACTTGAACCCTCGAATAAATAAGAAAAGATTATACTTGACCAAATATTAATTTATTAGAGGTACGGTTCGATTTCAGGTTCGATAAATAGAAATTAAATTGAGATTAATGACATTACCGTCAAATCAGTATACAGATCATATAATAAGCAGACAAGAGATATACTATAAATAAATAAAATTATATGGCTAAAATAGTGATTTGAAATCTAGTGCATGCAGCTTAAATATTTTTTCGTTATTGTTTGCATATTAAAACGTAATTTGGGTGAATCTGTTATTGAAACGTTATATATTATTCGTATTGTATGTCATGATGAATCATTATATATCCAAAATACGAATGTCTGAGCCGTATAATCACGTTATATCGGTTAGTGAAAATGTCAATGAATTTTCACGACGAATTTCGTCTTGAAAATTGAACAATTAAATAACGAGATACTTTTCTACTGAAAAAGAAAGTAAAGAAATTACTGCCATTGTATATCATTGCCTGTAGAACCATATTTTCATATGCATTAATTTACAATGAGAGATAACTCATCGTATTCTGTCAATGTTTCACCAACTGACTTTTTTCCTTTTTCTGGAGCTTCAAATAACCAATAGAAAATCGTGATATGAAATATCTTGATTATTATTATTTGCAGAACTATTATTTATTGCTAAGGTTTGATCCTTAAAATTCGCTTAAGCCGAGTACCTTTATCCCAATATAGAGGCAGTATTACGCAGTTTCTTTACCTTTTTTTTTAAAAAAATAATTTTTTTCAATGATTTCTAACTGTTTTTCTTTCATACACTCAAAAAAAAAAAAAAAAAAAAAAAAAAAAGCGATGCACGAAGAAGGAGTTGCCCGATTGTAAATAAATTTCATATGCAAAGACATTTGAACCGAAAAAGCAAATGATTAAAAATTTGATGTCCAATGAATTAATAGCGGGAGCTACAGCGCATCAGAACTGCGCACACAGCAGGTGTATATAAGAAGCGATTCTCAATCTGATGGTCAAATTTTCTACTGCCCTGAGATTTAGGTTACCTTTCAACAACTGTCAGAGTTTGAAAGAGGTCGTAACTTTAGATTGAAAGAGGCAGTTTGGGCAAATCGGAGAATCGCTCGTTATGTGGGTCGTAGCGATGTGGTGATTAGAAGATGCGAGCAAGAATGGTTTGACAGTGGCAGATTTCAGCGCCATGGTGGTAGCGGTGGACCTAGGGTCACAGCCGATCGGAAGGACAGAATAATTGTTAGATTAGCTGTCATAGCGCCTGATTCCTAGCTATCAACCATCAGACATGCGACCTGCATACGACCATGACCATTCACAGACGGTTGATTGAGCGAAATCTACACTCGTACTCTCCTTGCCACACACGCCTGAACACTGTCGAGACAGATTACAATGGTACTTGACTCGATCAGGTTGGAATGATGCTGACTGAGGACGTATAGGGCTTAGCGAAGAATACCGCATCCAACTGTGTCCTGACGATCATCGTAGACGTATCTGGAGACGACCAGGGAAGCGTGCCGATCCTGCTTTCCCTATTGCACGCCGCACAGGCCCTCAATCAGGAGTTATGGTCTGAGGTGCCATTTCCCTTGATAGCCGGACCTCTTTGATTGTCATTAGAGACACATTTACAGCACAACGGTACGTCGACGACATTCTGAGACTTGTTTTGCTACTGTTCCTTTTGCAGTACCCTGACCGTATTTTTCAGCAAGATATTACAGACCACATACGGCACGTGTTACTATGAACTGTCTTACAGCTTGTAACACATTTCTTAACCGGTCACGGCCCTTTCGTGTGTTATTTAAAATGTTCTTATGGCTCTGTTGGAGATATTGACTAATACTTTCTCTCTCTCTTACACTTTTACAAAAGGTTTTTACTTCAATTGCCCTATAGTTGAAGCAAAACCTATTTGGCTAATTCCATATGTGAAAATCCTAATTTGTAACTCAAGCTTAAATCATGTATTCTTCGGGCTCGTAAAATTATCCATCAAATTTCATAATTGTTTCAATATTTGATTACATTTCTTAATATTTGAATTTTCCTTATTGTGTGTTCATAATTATATACCTCGCATACATACATATATTTTGTCTAACACTTCATTTTAATTCACGAGTTTTAGGATGCTTTTTGTATTGCGTGATTTAACCTATTATATGTCTTATTTCTCAAAGAAAATTTACAAGTAATTTTAATTCTTATCAAGTGGTTCTTGCTCTGTAAACTCATACGCTTTTATTAATCATTAAATTTTGCAATTATGATATATCTTATATTATTTGTTCCAACATGTATTGTTATATCCTGCACTTTCATATTCAAAGTTTTTCATTGCTAATAAATGCTGAATGTTATGATGATTATCTCCCGGAAGGCCGGTTTATAACTCTAAAGCCTTTTTGACGAACTCTGTCTCCTTTAGATTTTTGCTAATAACCTCGTGTTGCTTCGAAGTACGAAATTTTTAAACAATCAGTCTGTTAGTTAAGTGAAGGATTATATTTTGTGTATATGCTAAGTTATGTATATTCTAGATTCTCTTTAAATTTGATTAAACTCTAGATTCCCTTGATGTGTTTCAGTTTATACATTATATTAACACTAAGTTAGAGCAAACAATAGATTTTCTCTTAATTTATTAAAGATTTGACAGAACGATTCATGTAGAACCTGTCTCGTGATATGTTTAACTTATTTTTAAGCTCTCCAGCTGGATTTACACCATAAATAATCCTTCACTTCTTTACACGTCCCACCCACCCTTTTTATGGAAAAGTTTTGAAATTGACCCCTGCAACCATATTTACAACTTATTACTCCTACATGTGAAATAATTTTATTAGATTATTCTTTCATCCCATTTGATTTGAAATATATTTTATTGAAATGTTAAGAAATAAAATATACTTGTCTTTATTTGTATCGTAAAAGTCTGTATTAACTTTACACAGTAGTGAATGAATAAATACAATGTAAATTAAGATTTTCATCAAATTATGTACAAATATTATGATTTCTTTTATTGCATGCTTTTACTGAACTTTATAATTAGAATTACATGTCCTTTGAAAATACCTATTATTGCGGATTTAATCAAGAAGAACATATGTAATGTTTCGAGGATAGTATTCAAAAGTATACTCCTGTTTGTTGCTAGAGAGACTATTAAGAAATATTATTTCTGCTATCGAAATTTGTAGTACACCTTTCAGAGTATTAAAAGGTTTATAATATTTCAGAAGCAATTAAATCAAAGGATCGTAGCATACTTTCAACCACAACTTCTTCATATATTTTTTTCTCTATTTTCTTAGACGTAATCAAACATTTTATATTTACTGAGGAGTGATTTTAAGCTTTAAAAAAAGGTGTTAGTAGAGTTAGTTAAACTTTTCTTCTTATAAATATTACCCTTAATTGAGACGGATGAACTTCATGTTCCTTCGCTATTCTCACGAAACGTGTTTGGACTGTCCACTATCCGTACAAACTGTTTCAACTTTCCCAGGGGAGAGCCATCGGTCAATTTCAGTATCTCTGGCACAAGTGATTTAATCAGCTGAACAAAGAGCGTGTTGTTGTGAAAACACGCTATTATTTCATGTAAGAATATTATGTTGTTGTTTTCTTTTACTGGTCCCTTTCCTGTAATATATATTAAGAACTTTCTTTATTGGTAAAAGGAATTATATAAGGCTAAAAAGAATATAATAAGGGTGGATCAAATATGCTTTTTAGAGTTTTTTTTTAAGTAAAAACAAGCAAACATTAAGCAGAAAAGAACCAAATTAACAAGTTTTCTGTTCTTCTCGTGTAATATTTGTTTTAATCTATCAAACTTTGTTTAACCAGCCATTTTACTATTGGTCAAAGACCCATTTGAAATCCAAAGATGGTGTCTACTGCCTTAGATTTATAATATGAGCTCCATCTCGTGCTCCGCTTCAGCAAAAACTTTTCAGATATTGATTTGAAATTGTTTAAATTAAAAATCTCTGTTAAATATGAATCGTTTTAATATGAATATTAGTCAACACATAATTCATTCTCTTAGCACTAATAAAAAGTTAAAATCTTGAAGTGGCCATTGCTGGAAAGGATATTATACTGTGAGTACTGAATTAGCTCGAGTGGTAAATGTTTTGATAAGTAAGACAAGAGCTGTATATATATATATATATATATATATGTATGTGTGTGTGTGTGTGTGTGTGTGTGTGTGTGTGTGTATGTCTAATATTTGACTGTTTACTTTTTTGGAAACATTTAGTTGATAAAGGAACATTTAAATTTTGTTTGGATTTAACTAAAATTACACAAAATCATGAGCACCATATGAGCAACTTTATTTGTATAACCTCTACATTCCAGTTTTTTCTTATTAATTTATATTTAGTCTTCAATAAATATATCGTCATAACTATCGACAATTATTTTGTTAAGTTCGTATTAACAATCGTATCACAGCTTGCACACATGCTATCAGCGGCTATTTCAGTCGTTTTGAACCTTGACCGTTAATAATTTTAACAGTCAAACTTTAACCATAATTCATCAGAACTGACACTCAATATTTCTATCACTAGCGCTATTCATTACTTTAAATGTCAGAATAATTAACTTTAGTATTCTTTCATTCATTTCTATCGATTTCTTTTAGCCTATAATTGATAATGTCTGAAGTGAGACTACCGATTCTTAAGAACGACGTAAAAATAATAATGTTTTTGTGCAGGCAACCTTTTAAAGATTTACTTTCTACTTATAATTTCTAGACAGAAAATATATTTCAAATAAAAAGCACATGTATTTATAACATGAAATATAATAATAAATTAATTATTATGTAATTAAATATATATTTTTGAGATATTTCTTATATAAAATTCCACGCCGATGATAATTGAGGTTGCGATGGAGCAAGGGTAATAATTCAAACTTCAAACTTAAAGTTATCTCTTATTAATAATACCTAGCCTATGGGTGGTCTACCTTTTGTCTTAAAACAAAAAAAAATATCATTATAAAAAATTAATATGTTTTATAGGTATGCTTAAAAGTGTTTAATTACATTTTATACAGAAAATTATATCTATATTACAGAAAAATTCAAAATAACGTGGATAGTAGTATTTCAGAAACATTTATAAATTGTTTTAATTTTCCTCCGTATACAACTAATTTTGGTGACATTGTATGTATTATTACATCGAAATTCTCCAATAGAAACATTTTATTACAAATATATTAATTTCAAAGTAATGAATAATGTTTTATTAGCGATAGTTATCCATGATAAAATAAATTGTATCTTTTGAATCAAATCATTAAATAAAAAAATCACAGTTGTTTAATTTTAACTATATACATATCACAACAGTTACTTTCGTAAAGTGTTGAGAAACAATTAAGTTTTTTTAATGAAGGATATTCGTGTACCTTCCCGGTTCAAATCGGGTATCGAGTGCCCCTTGGCAATCGAAAAATTTTGGGTGCGATAACGATTTAAATGTAGCGATTTAGGTTATGGTAACCCTAAATTTTGGTTAGCTTTTCATTTGTAATATTTTCATGGCATCGCTGCTTACGTAGCACTAATTTGGCGACCTACCTTCTAAATCGCTAAGTTTTCATCGCATTTGCCAAAGGGCACCCGATACTGGACTTTAACCAAAACTTCCCTTATATAACATCTGCGTTTACAGCTCTTTTTCAATGAAAAAAAATGTGATTATTAGAATTAGATAAACGTTAGAAGTGATTAAGGAAATTCATGTAAAAGCGACTGGGTGTATAGAGGGAGTGGTGAAATTAGTAGTAAGTAGTTGGTAGTTGGCGCAAGATATTAATTGTGAGCTTAGCAAAATGATAGTGATAAAGATTATCCGTATTGATTTAAGTTGGGCGGAAACAGATGAACCCGCTCGAACTCCTAGTATTTGTGTTTGGTCCCGCCTAAGCTGGAGGAAGTTAGTAAGCTAGAGCTTAGTTATTAATTAAAAACTAAATTTCAGGCTCGATGAGGGTCATTATACTTAGGAAGACACTATTTATTATATATTCATAACTGAAGCATAATAGAAGGATTAGATTCAAATCAGATTTTATTTTATTGCGTTCTTAAGACTGTCTTCGCCTAAAGTCAAAGATTCTGATTGAAACTTCGGATACATTTCCAGGAAGAAAATTGTTTTAATTTTCATATAAGTTGGAGACGTTATAATCCATACGCCATGTAATGCAGTACTTTTAAAATTTAGTAATATTCCAAAAATACGCAATTTTTCACGTGATCATGCATAGTTTAAAAATCATGTAGTATTACAGTGTAGAAGACGAACCATGGAACACATTTTATATCAGAAAAAATGATATTTAATGAGACAGAAATGAGTTGAATTATGAAATATACTAATATCTAAGGATAGAGAGGTTGGAGTATAAAATTAAATTTGAGCACTGTTTTATTCAAAAAAAGTGTTCCAATTTCGGGTCTTATTCCTTAATATTACACGAACATTTTCTTAAAATTTTCATTTAGTCATTTTGGAATACTGACTGAGAGAACTAATGGTACAGAAGCATCACAAGTTAGCTGTTTCTGAATTTTCCTAACATATACGTTGCAATTATTATATTTTGATAAAGATTATGTTTCTAAAATGATTTTCACTATTTATATATTTTAATATTTTACAATTTATGATTTAGCAGTGTTAAATACTTTGCTAAAATTTGCTTTTGTCAAATACGAATATTTAAGTTAAATATATATGTTCATTCGCTTAAAAAACTTCATGAGAAATAGAAAGATCAAAGAGATAGCTCATAAAATGCGTTTTTTTTTTTAAAAAAAAGGTTTGTAATTGCCTTTTAAAAGAAATACACTGCAAAACAACTCAAAACAATGTAACTTTCAAACATACTCAATTAACAATATGTCAAATTTTACCATACTTCTTTCATATTATCAAACCTTTCATTTCTTATTTTATTTTGACTGTTTAACATTTTTTGCTTGTGTCAATTATCTGGCTGCTACGTTTCTTATTACAGTACTTTGCAGCCCGTCAACCTTAAGAAAATTGCTTCTTGATGACAATCCCATTCCGTGAAACTTTCTTTGATAATTTGAACTTCAAATGGAAAAAAAATCTTATGCTGAATAAATATCTGAATAATTACTTTTTGTTTCTTCTCAGCCTTTTACTACATTTTTTTGTCCACGACTGGAAGAAGGATTGTAAAAAGACCTGAAGGATAAGGGGAGAAAATGAAGAGTTGAAACTCTTTTCTTTCTCTAACGAGTGCTGTATATAGGTCTTACCTTTTTTTTCTATTTCAATGTCTTAAAAAATGTTCATATACCTAATAATAGAAAAAAGTATTTCTTTCATATAAATACTTAGACATCCATTAGTTATACCAGAATTTTTGAAAACATTTAGAGATAAAAGCGTCGTAAAATTTTTCAAATAATTTAACTGGCTAGGAATCTTCAAAAAACCTTTAATTTCGTTCAAAAAGTAAGAGCAAGAGCTTAAGGAGTTTACAAAACTATAAAGAGTTTACACTCTTTTGATGTTCATTAATTCTAAAAAATAGCTCCTTAAAGTTCATAAAGTTTTAAACAACCAATGGAGATCGCCATCGGAAACACGAGGAATATCCAATCGATAGAACTCGACCCACATTTTTTTCAAGCTCTGTGTTATAATTCGGATGGATGCTTGTATTCGCGTTTTCCATTCGTCCATGTGTCTTGGTAGTAGAGGAAAAAAATCATTTTATCTGTTATTGAAAATGATTACGTAAATCTCAAGGAAATAAGAAGCCCAGATAATTCTTGAGAGCCACTTATTTAGAGCGTGGTCGTCATCTACTACCGTGTCTGCATTCCACATTACACGAGGCGGAGAGTAATTGTGATATTAATAAATGAACAATCACAATCAATCAGATATATGAGGTCGACCAGAAAATCAGCGTTTGCAAATACAGTCTTTTTCATAAAACTGGGATAGCCCAGATAAAAAAGAAATATACCACTTATTGAAGGGAAGAATTTGAGACGAAATGCCTTTGATCAAGAGTAACGAATTCATCTTTAACAATTTGAATAACATAATAAACATTTCGTTGTTTGATTATAATCTGGAAACGATCTGACCATATGAGCTCATATCGTTTGGATGACAGTCATAAGGCCAGTAAAGCCGTATCTCCGAACACAAAGAACTTGCGAACTAAGGATGCGACATCGATGTCTTATTATCCTCTTACACACACACACACACACACACACACACATATATATATAAGAGGAAGCACTTCGCCTCTGTTCATGCTTCCCTGTAAAAGTTCTCTAGAATAAATATGGCTAGTGGATGAACTTCTGTCCACATGGTGGAATGCAACTTGCAGATCGCTTAAGAAATAATACGGAGAGTAAATAAATACGAGTTTGTGGAGCAAAAAACAATTTTAGCTCTTGCCCTATTGCTAGAAAACGAGTATCTCTACATTTCCCCCCTTATTAGAAAGATGCAGCGCTAAGCAGTAATCTGATCACTCAGTATTAAAAGGTCCTCCGAAAATTTTGATATCTCTTCAATTTGGTTACTTCGAACAAGATAAAATTTTAACAAAAGAACATGGACGACATTATTTGAACTTCGTCGTATATACGGTTTCCTTCCAAATTTTCTCCTTCATATATCACTTCAGATAATCTTTGAGTAATTCTATACGATCCAAAATAACGCTTTAAGATCTTCTCAGATAGTCCGATTTTTGATGATGTTGTCGAGACAAAATGATGTTCACAAAACTTCTATATACAAGTTATTTCGATTTTTAGAACTAGTTCATGCGAGAAAAATGGATGGCAGACCAAATTTATCGCATATCGGCGATGGGTGTTAGAACACGCGCGGACGTTCGGAGTTTAGCTACATCGGGAGAAGAGAGAAGGCAGTGAAGAGGAGGAAGAGAGCGAAAGGCTAAACACATCTCAGTTTTGATCAAGAATAGGGGGCGCTTCGTGAGCTATCACATGACGCTGACTAATGGTGTAATCTATCGAACAATTGAGAAACAAGTTTTATAATATCATTAAAAATGCAGTTCATAAATTGTTAACTGGAAGAAAAACCCTATATAGTTTGAACCTTCCAAATAGAGCTGGTCCCCAGCAATACTGAAATTCACAAAAAATCACTAATTATATTTCATACTTTTAAAAAAGAATAATTTAAAAATTTATTTAAATTAATTTTTAAAGAAATAATTTCAAAACTATTCAATATTCTACATGGAGCAAAATAAGGAATCAATTTTTCGATATACTTTAACATGTAGGAATGATAAGAATACTGATTTAAAGCAATGTAAAATATAAATAAGCAAATGCAGAAAAAGTAACTAACACAAGATAATATCGAATACATGAAAAGAAAATAACATAGCATAACAAATTAAATTTAACGAGCTTCACCATATTAATCTACACTTGATATTTAAATGGTGTTAAATTGAAGAATGTTTTATCAGATCTTCTTGTTTATATGCATGAGCATTTTCACATCTGCAGACCTTTTTTCTCTTCTTTTTGTAAGCTTGCTGATTTTCCGATCTTATTTCTTCTATGTTCTTCTTGGCACCTTTTCTTTGTAGTTATGTTCTTCTATATTTGTACATATGTGAAACTGGATTTTCAGACAATACTTTCTTTAACCTATAAAACGCTTATTTCTATTGTGTTCAAAAATTTATATGGATTTTCCTTTCTTGTGATATTGCTTAACAGACTCGTAATTTTCTAGTAATCATTGATGTAGTTTCGGAAATATCCTGTTACTCCTAGAAAACTTTGTACTTTCTTTACGGTCTTTGGTTCTGGAAGCCTTGCAACTGCTAATGTCTTTGCGATTGAGGGTTTGATGACTCCATTCGCTACTATGTGATCCAAAATTTCAACTTTTCGCATTAGGAACCGACACTTCTTGAATTTTACCTCCAGACCATATTTCTTTGCAACTACGATTTTAAGTTATCAGAATCCTTCCTTAACATCTTTTGCTGGAACAATAATGTCATCCACACAACTCAATAAAATTCTTTTACGTGTAAATGAAAATGTTTGTGACAATTCTTTGAAAAACACCTGAGTTTTCAACCATTCAATTTTAGATCAGTCGATTTGATCTCTCGTGATTCTCGCTTCTTGAGTTATCAAGTGACTCTGATTCACATGGTGCCATCTTTCGAGCAATTGAGGAACTAGTTCTATAATATCATTGAAAATGCAGTTGATAAACTGATAATTAGCTGGAAAATCTTGCATGTATATATATATACATCTCGCAAAGCTGTTAAAGTTAGGTTTTTGATTATACCTATTACTATTCCTTGCATCATACTACTTCTATCTGTAATTGTTTAAATTAATTTAAAACAGAATTATAATTTTATATTTTTAGAATTGATTTATCTTAATTAAATCTTGAGTTCAGGTTATTCATAACTTGTCATTATGCTGAAGTTTTTTTTTCTATGCGTCAATATAGTAAAATAGTTTAAACAAATCTTTGTAGGCAGTGATGAACTAAGGAAAAAAACAGAACGGAAACTAATTCCGAGTGCAAACACAAGTGGAATTCCACTTTCTATATATTGGAAAAAATTCTTGAGTTGAGAGAGGTTGGGGCAGAGATTATAAATTATAATAAATCCGTTCCACCAATGCTATTAGCTGGATATATTGAATTTTTGCAATAATGCTGTATATTGTTTAATAGTATAGAATTTGCAGCAATCTAAGCAACTGGAAAAATATTTGTTTCTTCAAGAATTGTCATACCGATTGTGAAAATGATGGGCAGCAAAATAAATTCTGCATTATGCTGTTCAGTGCTAGGGCAAAAACTGAAAGAAAGTGTTCTTGTCGAATACAAAAAGAGATTTAGTGTTAATGAGAAAAAACATTTTTTGCAATAGCTTCCTTATTTTATCCACGATTCAAAAACCTTCATTTCCAAGACAAGACCTCACTGAGTACATGGATCAGGAAGCTCAACAATGAGATTAGAGAAGAGGGTGAATCATCGGATTCTGAAGGGCAGTTTTCTCCAGCTCCATCTTCTTCTCCTGATAAATAAAATTTACAAAATTGTGATAAGTAATATCCTTTTATTTGAATATCACTGTTTATTTACTGCTCACTACCAGAATCTTACGTATAAATAAATATATTTGAAACGTTGAACTTAATGTTTGGATGATTTAGGAATCAATTTACAAAATAAAACATGGTTGGAATAAAAGAATCAGAAAAATGTAATTTTCAGCTGAAATACTTGGAACTTCAGAGCAAAACTGACAGTGGGTTTTCAAAATTATTTATATAGGTAAATTTATTTTTCTTTGTAGAAGATGACTTTTGGGAAGATCACCAGAAGATGGTACAAGATAATCGGAGAGTTAGATAGAGCTCAAGGCTTTTGGAAGAATTCGACACAGGTAGTCTGCCTCTGCAGCTTAAATTTTGAGTTTACTTCAAGTGTTCTAACCTTAAACTCAAGTACAATCCACACAAATTTTATCGTGATAATTATAATCATAAAAATTCACATATTGCAAAAGTTATTACTAAATATTTATGAGTGATGATGACATGAATCCCATCAGAAATAGTTTTTCCGTAACTGGGGGAATTCTTAGTAAAAAAAAAAAAGTCGACTTTAAGGAATAAACGTTAACGAACTGCTTTTCCTCCAAACTGTATATAAATAATAGTGTTATATATGTAATTTTCAATAACAATAATAGCAAAAAGTATCAATATAAAACAGTTATTTACTACATTCCCAACTGTGATAAAAATAATATTTTATAGAAAGTTATGTAATTGTATATCCTTGGTGTCATTCATTGCATTCAAACTAATAAAGTGTTTTGTAAAATTAGCTGGCATCGCAATATAGAACTTTGATCTGAAATAGCATTCAAAATCCGAAACCATACGAGACTCTCAAAATTTTTATATAATACTAATTTTTTTGAATTTAGTGATAATTGAAATTCAGCATTATTACTTTTCATGACAAGCTCTCTGTATGATTCTCGAAGTTCCAACATTACAGTTACAAAATTCATAATTATTCCATACATTTTGGAGCCGAATCAATGAACAATTGGTTTGAAATTTTTTTGCAAAACAGTTTCAAAGAAATATCAAAAGATTCATTATTTTTGCTAATTATTTCAGTAAATTTGATATAAAAATGATACACTAATACATTTGCCTTTATTTGCAAATTTTAAATTAATGAAATTAGTTTTTCAGAAAATATATGATTTAACTGTTCTTTTCAATTCAAATTTTACAAGAAATCTAATTGAGACTTACTTTTAAAATAACAGCAAGAGAAATAATGAAAAGGAATTACTTTATGGATTGTATTTTTTTAATGATTTATTCTATTTAAGGTATTGACTTCATATACAGTAATATTTAACTCATCGTTTTTATTCTAGAATCAATACAGAACATTAATTTTGCTGTGCTATGTTTATTCTTAATTTTTTTTACCTATATCGGGATGTCTCTTTAATATAAATTATTCAAAGTATGTGTTTTTGTATCATAATAGATATTTTTTTGGTCTAATATTTTCATAAAGAACGTGTTAGTTTCGTGAAATTCAGAAAATTTATTAAGGGAAAATCACGTTAAAGTAATTATCCTTTTCAAATTCTTCTTGTTCGCGTAACTACTATTTTATGTATTATTTATTCTTTGAGTGGTAAAAAATATCGTAATATAATAAGAGAAAAAAATCCAATTCTAAAAGGAATACTTGCTTCTTTACTGAAGATGTTAATTTTTCTGAACTTATTTCAGTTCATATATATATATATATACATATTATTAATATATATATATAATATATATATATATATATATATATATATATATATATATATATATATATATTATTATATATATAGAAGAGTATATATATATATATAAGACATTATTAAGAGACATACATATATATATATAAAATACAATATATATATATATATATATATACATATACATATATACAATATATATATACATAGAGTTACATTATAATATATATAACAAGCCAATATATATGTACAATAAGAGATATACATACATATATATATATATAAACACAATATACATGTACAATACATATACATATATGTACACAATAACATATATGCACAATATACATAACACACGGATCAATTGTTCCGAGACTAACCCAGAGATGGCGCTCGTAGTAAACCAGTAACCAGGTCTCTTCTTAGAGTACCAACCTTGCTTGAAACGTGTTGCAAATTCTTAAGTCGATCGGACCAGAAAACAGCCGGAGTTATCGAGGTTGGAGTAAAAGCCGTTTGGTAGTTTTGTTTTAAAAACGGAAAACCGAGTTTCTCGTGTTCTGACAAAACATTGCATTTTAATGGGTTAAAACACCGTGCAAGCAAAACAATGGATTGAAAAATGCTGCCCGGACTCTTTATCCATCGCGCTGATTTGTCGGTGGTTTGCAGAGTTTAAACGTGGTCGTACCGGACACAAATGATGCGGAACGCTCAGTAGACCTGTGGAAGCCGTTACACCGGAAAATGAGGAAGTGACAAAAATTATAATGAAAGATCGTAAAGTGAAGCTCCGTGAGATTGCTGAGATGACACAGATATCATGGAAGTGCATTTACTATCCTTCATGAAAATTGAACGAAAAGGTTTTTTTCCAAGTGGTGCCAAGATTGTTTCTCGATGGAACAAAAACAGCAAGAGTCGATGATTCAGAAAGCGTTTATCGCTATTTACTCGCAACAAAAAAAGATTTCTTGTGTTTCGTTATGTGACCATGGACGAAACATGATAAATCAATACACCTTTGCATCGAAACGGCAGTCATCTGAGTGGCGCACAGCTGGCGAAAGCCGTCCGGAAAACGCAGCAGTCAGCTGGCAAAGTCAGGGCTTTGGGATGCATGGCGTGGGATTTTCATTGACTAACTGAAAGATAAATCGATCAACAGTGATTATTATATTGACTTGTTGGTAATACGAGAAAATGCAAAAAAACACGACCGCATTGATGCAGAGAAAAAAATTCTTTTTCACTACACAATGCACCCTGCCACAAGTCGATAAAAAAAGAATAGCAAAATTGAACGAATTGGGCTTTTGATTCATTTCCCATCCCCCCCCATACTGCCAGATTTGAATTTCAGTTGTTACTTCTACTTTGCTGATCTTAAAAAAATGCTCCAGGGAGAAAGATTTGCTCAAATGAGGAGGTTATCGCTGAAACTGAAGCTTATTTTGAAGCGAAAGATAATTTTTTTATAAGCATGGTATTGAAAATTGGTGCTGCTTGAACGATTGTATCACCCCTAAAAGGTGATTATGTTGATGAATAAAAATTTTTTTGCAAAAAAAAGAAAATGTTGTTTTCAATGTTAGTCTCGGGACTTATTGATCCATGTGTTATATATATATATATATATATATATATATATATATATACAATATATATATATACAATATATATATTGTTTTTGATATTTCTAGTACAGCAGGGCAGGTTTAAAGTTACTTTTATTACAGCAATTGTTTTACTGTCATACTAACTACTACTCTTAGAAATGGAGAGAAAACCATATAATATTTCAACGAAGGAAAATTGAATGTAGATTTAAGTTACATCTAACAAATCATTTTTTTTTTAATTAAAATGGAAAAATATTATTCGGAATGAAAGTCAGACGGGAGCATTTGTTTAAATTCAAATTTGAAAAGAAAAATCATCAGCATAAAAAGAAAGAAAAGAATGAGCAAAGTTAGAAATCTGGTTGTATGCCAGCAAAAAAAAAAAAAAAGAAAAGAAAAAAGAAAAGAACAGGACTCTTCATACTTGTTTGGAAGAAGAGAAAAAAATATTATGTTTTTCGTTTTAAGGTATCGCTTATTTTGTCAATAACAAGTTTGTCAATACAGCTTGAAATATAAAAAAATTATCAGAATTTTCTAGTTCCTTATTTTTGAAAGATAGCTTACTTAAATAGTATTGCATTTTGAGAATTTTGTAAATATAATTTAAGCTCCATATAAATACACATCTCTTTGATGATTACCATTTAGAGCCCTTTAAAATGCCCATATAAATGTTGCTTTCATAAAAGTAGCACACGTAACTGAACTGAAGCACATCAA